>APFE030574505.1:12077-61927 GCA_000404065.3 Pinus taeda
TCAAGTCAAGACCTTCAAGATGGCAGTTCAGTTGGGGATGAATCTATCAGAAGCCCAAAAGCACAGAATGGAGCAATTGAATGAGCTAGATGAGAGCAGACAAGATGCAATCCTAAGAACTGATCTAGTTCAACATCAAAGAGCTAAGTGGCATGACAGATATATTAAAGAGAGAAAGTTTCAAAAAGGAGATTGGGCCTTACTGTTTGATTCCAAGTTTGAAGACTTCAAAGGAAAATTTCAGACTCATTGGCTTGGGCCATATGAGATTGATAAAGTCTTTGACAATGGAGCGGTAAGAATAAAGACCATTGATGAATCTCAGACTCCTCTTATTGTGAATGGCCACCGACTGAAAGTTTATCATAAGCCACTTTCCAGAGAAGAGTTTGTCAAAATATTTCAAGAAAATTCTGCAATAAGGCTGGTGGAGAAGAATCCTTCTCCCCCATCAGCCTGATCTTGGTTTCTTGTGGTTTCTAAAAAAAAAAAAGAAAAAGAAAATCTATAAGCCTGAAAACCAATCATAGATTGGCAGTCTTATACAGAAAATATGGGGTGAAAATTAGGGGCACCTGACACTCCATATTTTCCAAAAAATCTCCTCTCACGTTCTTTCCATCTTCATTCCATCTCATCCACTCATTCCATTTCATTCCACTTTCATTCCATTTTCATCATCATTCTCACTCCATTTTCATTCCATTCCATTTCATCAATAAAGTCCCCTGCTCAGGACTACTTTTCATTCAGCTATTTTCCTCTAAACTATCTTTGTGCAGATCAGGGGGTGTTATTTCAGTTTCTGCAGCTGGCCACCATTTCCACAGCTGGAACCTGTTTCCGCAACTAGAAACAATTTGCGCAACCAGCATCACTCTGTTCCAAAATAAAATCAACTGCTAGTGCCAAAATCATGCAATGCAGGTGTACGTGAGCTAAGGACATGGGGAATCATCAAAATATCAAGAAGAAGCAACTGATTACAAAATTGAAGCAAAGAATGAAAGGTGTCCAATGGTATGATCAAAACTCTCTATCAAACAACACTTCAAGTGATCATTTTGTATAGTTATTAACCCATGATCAGTTCTTCTATGTGTAATGATTTAATTAACCACCCACTACCATTTCTATTCTGTAATACCATCCCATACACCTTGCATTCACTCACCTTAACGGTCTTATAATTACCTGAAGTTCAAACTCAAAAATGACTCTACTTTTATTTATGACTCGTACTCCTAGACGTGACTTATTGTATTATGGCTCTTACAAGCCATAATTCCCGCAGCTGTCTATTTGAGACGTGTAAACCTCACATGCAGTCACCTAAAACTCGGGAAAATGAAGCCGTTACTCCACTCATGCCATAACCATCTCCGCATATACTCACGTTCATTCCATAAGTTCGATCACAGTCACCCCTGCTCACTTATTACTCTTCCTGTGATCCGAGCATTCCCTCTGTTTTCAACTGCAGTCAATACACTTTGCTTGTTACTGTGACTACAGCCACTGCACAGTTCTAAACCCCGATTACAGCTACTTTAGTTTCTCCTAAAAACTCTGTCACAGAGCTACCCTTCTTTAAACCCTCATACGTAGATAAAAACCCTCAGTGAATTTAAGGCCGAGAGAATGGGAAAACTACTGAAAGCCAAGCCGGAAGGAGCAAAGTACTTGGAAGGTTATCCCCAAGTCAAGGAGTTGTTAAAGAAATCCAAATGGCTCCGGTTTATTCAAAAATTAAAAGGGTATAATAAGGAAGTAACTAAGACCTTTGCAAGGTCCTTTAACGGACAGACAACAAAGGTGGGAAACTTAAAGTTTGCGGTGACCGAGGCCACAATTGTAGCAGCTACAGGCCTGCCTCTAGACGGAGAAAGATGGTTCAAGAATAGGAGCGTAGATGACCAAGTCTGGAGAACGATGCTGCGCAATCAAGGTATGGATACCACAGTTTTCACCGGAGGTATCCCTGTCAATGTATTGAAAGAAGAATGGTCTGGTTTGTTATTGGTTATACAGAAATTTATTACATGTGAGGGCCATTTTTGCTCCATGTACATGTACCATGTGAGATTAATGATGAATTTTATGGATGGACATGTTATCGATTTACCACATATTCTGTTAACAAGCTTAAAGAAAATGAGCATCATGGTTGAAAAGCATGTGGGAAATATTGAGCCCCATCTCTATCACCACGGGCTCATAAGAATTTTAATTGAACAGTAGTTAAAGAAATCCAAGTGTACTTGGGATCAATTTCTAACAAAGAACTACTTCCAAGAGCCAGCTGAAGCCTCTGGAAGCAGTCCATCAAAAATCCCAAGAAAAAGTAGGAGGAGGGATAAAAATGCTATAGCTCAAGACTCCCCTCTTAAATAAATTTAAGAGACTACCCATAAAGAGGAAGAAGACCAGCCCAAGAACAAGAAACAAAAGAAGGAAAAGGGAAAAGTAGTCACTCAAGAAATCTCTCCATCACCTGAAAAATCATTGGAAGAGGACTACGAGCCTTTATCAAAAAGGCTAGAGGATCTCAAAGCTGCTGCCTTGGCTAAGAAACAACAAAAAGGGAAACAAAGTGCAGAGAAGATAGTTATGAGTTCATCCTTGAGAAGAAGCTCCCAGTTAAAAGGAAAATGGAAGAAAACAAAGGGAGAACAATCCCACATCATTGACTTGAGTGAAGAGATACTTGAGAAAACACCAGAACAGCCAAGCCTTGACATAAGCCCTCCACGAGAAGAAAGTCCTTTTCGGCAAGAAGGAGCAGGCAGTCGTCCTCCACAAAATTTTATGTTCAAACAAAGAAAATCACCTGATGTGGATCCTAACCAGCAGGAGGTGTACAATTACCTGGAATCTCTAGAGAAATCAGCTGCAGGGCCTAGCACTTCTTTGCCACTTGATGCCGAGGTTCAGTCTCTAAAGCAAGAAGTGTTTGAACTGGAAGTCCTAAATAAGCACATAATACAAGAAAATGAAACACTCAAAGAGCAAGGTAAAGTGGACAAAATGGTCCATGACAATACCAGGCTCCATTTAGGACTGTGGTAAAAGAAGAATAGAAGACTGAAAAAGAGATGCAAGAAGCTAAGCAGGGCTCTAATTAATCTCAAGTTTAAATGTCTGGTTAGAAAACCAAGGATGATGATGTCAATGGCATCAAGGAAAAAGAAAAGAGGACTAGATGTCCTTGCAGAGGCCTCGGAGCATGTAGATTAAAAGGGAAATCACACAGTTTTGGTTGCATGAGGACATGCAACACCTTCACAGTTGGGGTATGTTGAGCCTCAACCTTGCACCTTCCTACACACCCTCTTAACCCTCATACTCCACTCACTTCACTCATCCAGTGGTTGAATCATTGCATTATAGTTTAAAAAGGATTGCTTTATGGTTTTCTAACTATACTGATGTCTTTTGTTTGGTTTAGTCTTTTGTTCATGCAGCTGCGGAAACTTGTCAATTTCCACAGCGAGCACAGGTTTCCACAGCCCGCACAGGATTCCGCAGCCATTTTGTTAAAGGTTGTGCTCCAAGTGTCTTCTGAAGGAACGGGCCATATGGGCAAGCTCCAGATGGCATGTACATGGATCGTGTCCCTTTGAACCGGCCAAATCATCATTTTGAAGCCGCGGTCAGCCTAAGTCAAAGACGTGGCCAACTGAAGAGTCTAGCGGTGGCATGTTACTGTTAAAGGCACATGAATGAAATGTGGCCTAGTTCCCAGCTCACGGAGGCTCCAACGCACCTGAGGATCGTTTTTTGAACAACAAATCTAACAGCCCACCACTCCAGGATTGAAGAAGCATAACGACAGTTAACTAGATCTCGGCTCATGAGATCTACGTGTCCATGGCACACAGTTAATAGACTAAGTTGTTGATTAGTTAGCTGTAGGACTTTTACATTATAAATAACGCGTTTTCAAATGCTGTAAAGAGACTTTTTTGTTGCATAGAATTTATGAGCTATTATGTAATTTCCGCACGCTGTTGGTTATACCACCCCACTGTTTTACATGTTGCTGATTTGAATACATGAGTAGACTTTTCTGAAGATAGTTTTGTGATCATTTGATTGGCTGAAGTGGCAGAGGGCCCCTGCATACTGAAGCCCTGTAAAGTATTTGTTTAGTTTCTTTATGCTTTTATTTTGTCATTAGTTTGTACATAAGATGTTTTGCTTTATGATTTCTATTGTTTATATCTTTGTCTTTACAAACTGATCAGTGCTTTTTGCAGGTCCTTTTAGGTAGCTCGGGCAATCTTTTATTTTCTTTAATAACTTTTGGCATATGTGATCATCTTGTCCTGTCTGTTAACCTTTATTTTCTGCAATTTACATTCAGCATTGTCCTTTTCAAATCGTTATTTGTTTATTTCTTTTTCTTCTAAATTAGGTGTCATACTACTTAATAATTTTATGATTTCTTTCTGTGGTCAATGACTATTTCAGCAGGAGATCAGAAGATCACTAACGGTGGTGTGATTTAAGTGTCATATTACTTACTCATAGTTGTTTCCATAAAGTAGATTGAGCTATATGGAAAAGAGCTAAAGGAGTCTAAGTAGTGTGATTAATTTCTTTTTATATTTAGTTATCATATTGCTTGTTATGTTCATAATTACTTCCCCAAGGTAGATTGAGCTAAGGGGTAAAGGATTTGAAGAATCCAAGTAGTGTGATTAGTTTTCTTATGCAATTTATTTTCTTTAACAATTAAATATCATATTGCTTGTTATGCTCATGATTACTTCCCCAAGGTAGATTGAGCCAAGGGGCATAGGATTTAAAAAGCTAAAGTAGTATGAGTTAGCTGCTTTACTTTAGTTTGAGTTGTTTTCCAAGCTTTTTGCTCTCTTTTCATTTTCAGCAGCAAGGATACTGGGCCATTTCCATTAGTTTGGTTTTTGATTGGTTTCATTTCAGTTATTGTAAATCTTTCTTTTGAGCATTTTTTAAAGCATAGGAATCATAACCATTCACACTCCACACACTTCACACTTCACTTTCATCACCACACAGTAAGAAAAGAATAAAATCCAAAAACAAACTAAAAAGCTTAAAACGACAAAAACTTAAGAAAATGGTTATCTAAGTACATATAGTACAACTCACTTCGTCAGTCTACGAACCCCGGGTTGACAATATAAATAGCAATTTAGATCACACTAAATTGACCAAACATAGCCAACAATCGAGTCTACCCAAAACTTAGTGATAAATCCTCCTATTATTCGGTCGAGCCAATGGTCCACAACTCACACGATCTTATCTTCTTATGCTTCTAGTCTATGCATTAATTCCGGACTCCACACTATTGGTTTGTCAAGCCTACACCTTCCCTGGTTGTATGCTAACTATGTGATCCACTCATACATCTCATAAGGAAAGGATGTAAAGAAAATTTCATGGATTTTCATATACAAGTAGCGCTCCAACCATTGTTCCTTAGATACTCGTAGAGTTGTGTTTTCCTGTGTCGTGTACTCATGAATCTTCTTGTCCAACTACTCTTCAATTTCATTCTTTGTAGGATTCCAGTGACATGACATCAGACATCCCTTATGCAGATCCCAATGCTAGAAATGGAACCATTCGTTGGCTTGTATGGGCTTGACACAGGTTCAGAGGTGATTTAGCCAAACAAATCACGAAACTATCATACCTTTCGGCAACAGTCCATAGTGTGCGGACTGAGGTCTCACCCGAGGTAGTATGAGAGGGTACTGGAACTAGGTTTCTACACCCTAGGGATGTCTTGATGATTTTTGGGGAAGGCTCATGGTTTGAACCTTTACACACGTTGCTTCGCAGAGCTATTAATCCCTAGAAACTGTGAAGCTACCTTCGCGCAACTCTATTTGTAGTAAGAAGAAAGTATTACCCTGATTGCTTATGCTTACCACATTCTTATTATAGTACTTAACTTATATGTGTGAGCCCAATATTTATATTTATCATTCAACATTCATATAAGTGCATGCAATCATCAACTAGTATAAATGCTTAAAAGTAAGAGGACCCAGATACACAATATTTAAAATCAAACTTGTCCTTTTTAGTCTTCAATCCTGATTACAGACTTGACTTCGCCTTGTGCACTGAGCTGCAGGGGTCCATGAACTTAGCTACGGACTTTAGTAGGCCTCTATACACTCAGCTGTAGATCCTTTTCCTACCACTACAACCTGATACACGTAGAATCCTACTCTAAGTTCGACCCATTCCTTTGCTACTTACTCTCTCATACACTATCTTTACAACTTAGAGCTTCACTCTATTTATACAATCCCATGGTCCGTGGAACATGGGTAGGCCAACATGACTTTACATTACATTACATTACTTTAGGGCAGAAAACCCTATGAATTAACCTCTACTTCATACTTTGCACCCGCAATTTGCTGAGTTTTACAAAACCTTTAACAAAAACTTTAGCATTGAGCCCCAAAACCTGTTGTGGGGGGATTTCATGCCCAATAATCATTCACTGTTGTTTACACTTAGTATGATCATTCATTCATGCTTCTCAATGTTTTAGTCACCTATCAGCGGGTCTGGGCTGCATTGGCCTGAACCTTGCCTTGCCTAGCTAGAATTGTGCATTTTTGGAAGTGAAGGCTCCCACTTCTCTCCAGAAAATTGTGCAACTCTAGCGTAGCACTGACCTCTAGGCTTGCATTGCACAATTTCAATCCTTAGAAGGCCAATATGGACAATGCATTGAGCAGTTCCAACATTCAACCAACCTCCAAAGAGCCTAGCACATGCCTTGCCCAATCTTGGCAGTCAGTCTTCTAGCCTCCCAGTGAAAATTGTGTAATCCTCATAGAAAATCACATAGGTATGTTCCATGTTAGTCCTTTAGCTTGTTTTGGTTTTTGATTGACAGATTGCTTATCCTGAGTGTTTGTATGTCTCCAAGTATCACAAGTGTTCTTTTTCCTCTCAACAACACAGGTATAATGGCCCCCATGAGAGTAGAGTTGAAGACATTGTTCAGAGCATAACTGGGGATATAGTTCATCAAGTGTCTATGAAATTGCCTATATACGAAGACATCACATTGTTCATGGACAAGGATATCATGATGAAATAGCAATAGCATCACAGTAAGCAACACCGTCAGCAACAACAAAAGGTAGAACACCTACATGTGACAAATGCAAGAGAAAGGTTGTTGGAAGTGCAGAGGAAGAATAAAGTTAAGAGCTCAAGCAGGTCCAATTATGATGAAATAAGCTTTGGAGATTGAGGCTATTAGACAATAGTGCTCCTTGTATGTTAACTAGTATAAATGCATAAAAGTAAGAGGAAACCTAGATACACAATATTTAAAATCAACCATGTCTTTATTAATCTTCAATCCTGATTACAGACTTGAATCCACCCTACGCACTCAACTGCATGGGTCCGTGCACTCAGCTACGGACTCTACTAGGCCTTTGCATACTCAGCTGCAAAGCCTCTTCCTACCATTACGATCAAATACACATAAAATCCTACTCTCAGCTTGACCCATTCCTTCGCTACTTACTCTTTCATACATTAGCTTTACAACTTAGAGCCTCACTCTATTTATACAATCTCATGGTCTGCGGACCATGGGTAGGTCGACATGACTTTACATTAATTACATTACGTTACTTTAGGGTGGACAACCCTATGACCTAACCTCTACTTCACGCTTCGAGCCCGAAATTTTCTGAGTCTTACAAAACCTTTGACCAACACATGGGCTTTGAGCCCCAAAACCTACTGTGGGGGTATTCCATGCCCAAGAATCATTCACTCTTGTTTACACTCAGTATGACCATTCATTCATACTTCTCAGATTTTCAGTCGCCTGTCAGCGGGTCTGGGCTACGTTGGCTCGAACTTTGCCTTGCCCGGCTAGCATTGCACATTTTTGGCAGTGAAGGCTCTCCATTCCCTCTAAAAAATTGTGCAAGTCTGGCCTAACACTAACCTCTAGACTTGCATTGCACAATTTTTGGGGGGAAGTGCCTTACTGGCCCTAGAAACTGCGAAATGCAGTTTGCTAGTTTGCATGTCATTGCTAACTAAAAGTGTGCATTGAACAGTTTCAATCCTTGGCAGGCCAAGATGGACTATGCATTGCATAATTCCAATAGTTAGTCAGCCTCTCAAGAGCCTGGCATGTGCCTTTCCCAGTCTTGGCAGTCAGTCTTCTAGTCTCCCAGTGAAAATTATGTAATCTTGACAGATAGTCACACATGTATGCTCCATGTCAGTCCTTTAGCTTGTTTTGTTTTTCGATTGATAGATTTCGTTTCATGAGTGTTTCTATGTGTCCAAGTATCATATGTGTTCTTTTTCCTCTCAAAAACATAGGTACAATGGCCCCCAAGATAGTAGAGTCAAAGACATCGTTCAAAGCACAACTAGGGAGACAGTCGATCAAGTGTCTATGAACTTGCCTATCTATGAAGACACCATGTTGTTCATCGATAAGGATATCATGATGAAATAGAAACAACATCACAGTGAGCAATACCATTAGCAACAGCAAAAGGTAGCACACCTGTAGAATAAGAACAAAGTTGCAAGCTCAAGCAAGTCCACCTATAATGAAATAAGCTTGGGGGGCATTATACCTATGATTACTTGTCATGAGTGTTTTTATGTCTCCAAGTATCACAAGTGTTCTTTTTGCTCTCAACATCGTAGATACAATGGCCCCTAGGAGAGTAGAGTCGAAGGCATCATTAAGAGCGCAACTGAGGATATAGTCGATCAAGTGTCTATGAACTTGCCTATCTATGAAGACATCACATTGCTCATGGACAAGGATATCATGATGAAATAGCAACAACATCACAGTGAGCAACACAATCACAATAGTAAAGGTAGCACACTTGCATGTGACAAATGCAAGAGGAAGGTTGTTGGAAGTGCAGAGGAAGAACAAATTTGCGAGCTCAAGTAGGTCCATGGAAGGATAGTGGTACTTTTCATGCCCTTGGCCTTTGCATTTTATGCATAATACTTCCTCGCACACCGCTAGCTGAGTCATCCTATCTTGTTTCAAACTTTGCATCTCGAGACACAAATTCTGCAATTGCGTGTGGATTTGTTGGACTCCCAACCTAGGGTCTTATATAGGGGTCTCATGCAACCTTATTGCCATCTCCAACGCTTTGGCCTAGGTGGAAAGTTTTTCCGTGACAGCACCATCCTTAAGTGTGGCATAAGTGAGGCCATAAACCATGTGCGATGTTATGCATCTTTTAACATTATATTAGCTTCACGGATCGTGCTCTTCAACCATTGGTCTAGATCCCAAGGGGTCTCGCTTGGCAACATCGCGATCTCCTCAAACCTGATAATTGATTGTGTCTCTGACTTTGGCATGCTGAATTCCCTGTTCAACGCAGTCTGGATCTCTGCAGTTCCTGCATTTGGGTGGTCATTAGAATTCTTGATATGCCACATTAATGTGCAATCCTACAGTGCACTCACCAACATAGCCTTTTCAATATTATCATCCACAATGCCCTGTGCTACCCATACTACTATTACCACGAACAAGAATTGGTTCAAATATTCATTCCCTACTCCTTTGAATACTGGTAGTTTGATCACGCTTGCCATACTAAATTGTGGAGGTGGCAAAGGTGGGGTGGGTGGGGATGGAGGTCAGGGGGGTGAGGTGGGTGGTGGTGTGGGTGGAGGTGGTAAACATGAAATTTGCTACCTTATCAAACCGACCGTGCTTCTCAAAGAAACCTTCATGAGCTCATCCTCGCTCTCTTGCGAGGGTGAAATTAAGGAACTGCTTTCTAATTCCTCACTACTTCCGCTTTTTTAGATCTTCCCGCTTCGCATAGTCCCAAATATTATTTTATTCGCATAACCCACTTTTCACACAGTAGCATTTTAATCCAAGTGTTCAAAGATTTAATATACTTACCTTGCGGTCCCTTGAGAAAACGTCATTCTGCCCCATTGTAGCTAACAATTGTGTCTACCACAAACTCAGTGATAAAACCTCCTATTATCATATCGAGCCAATGGTCCACAGCTCATGTGATCTTATCTTCTTATTCTTCTAGTCTGCACACTAATTCTGAAGTCCACACTATTGGTTTGTCAAGCCTACACCTTCCTTGGTTGTATGCTAAATTCGTGATCCACTCATACATCTACGAAGGAAGGGATGCAAAGGAAACTACGTGGATTTTAGTATACAAGTAGTGCTCCAACCACTGTTCCTTAGATACTCATGGAGTTCTATTTTCTTGTGTCGTGAACTCATGAATCTTCTTATCCAACCACTCTTCAATTTCTTTTTTTGTAGGATTCTAGTGGAACAACATCAGACATCCCTTATGGAGATCCTAGTGCCAGCAACGAAACCATTTGTTGGCTTGTGTGGGCCTGACCCAAGTTGGAAGGTGATTTAGCCAAAAAAATCCCAAAACTACTGGCCCTTTCGGCAACAGTCTGTTGTGCACAGATTGAGGTCTCACCCGAGGTAGTATGGGAGGTTGCGGGAACCAAGTTTCCACACCCTAGGGATGTATTGATGATTTTGGGGGAGGCTCGTGGTTCGACCCTTCACACGTGCTACTTCGTGCAACTATCTATCCCTTGCAACTATGAAACTACCTTCGTGTAGCTATGTTTGCAGCGCGAATAAAGTATTGCCCTGATTCCTTATGCTTACCACATTATTATTATAGTACTTAACTTATCTGTGTGAGCCCAATATTCTTATTTATCATTCAACATTTATATAAGTGCACGCAATCATCAACCAGTATAAATGCATAAAAGTAAGAGGAAACCCAGATACATAGTATTTAGAATCAACCTTGTCTTTAATAATCTTCAATCTTGATTACAGACTCGACTCGACCCTAGGCACTGTGCTACACGGCTCTTCACACTCAGCTATAGACTCTACTAGACCTCTACACACTCAGCTACAAAGCCTCTTCCTACTAATATGACTTAATACATGTAGAATCCTACTTTAAGCTCAACCCATTCCTTCGCTACTTGCTCTCTCATACACTATCTTTACAACTTAGAGCCTCGCTCTATTTATACAATCCCATGGTCCGTGGAACATGGGTAGGCTGACATGAATTTACATTACATTACATTACTTTAGGGAAGACTGCCCTATGACTTAACCTCTACTTTGCGCTTCGCACCTGCAATTTGCCGAGTCTTATGAAAGCTTTGACCAAAACTTGGGCTTTGAGCCCTAAAACCTATTGTGGGGGGATTCGATGCCCAACAATCATTCACTCTTATTTACACTCAATATGACCATTCATTCATACTTCTCAGGTTTTTAGTCGCCTGATGGCAGGTCTGGGTTGCGTTGGCTCAAACCTTGCCTTGTTTGGCTAGCATTACACATTTATGGCAGTGAAGGCTCTCCCTTCCCTCCAGAAAATTATGCAAGTTTGGCCTAGCTCTGACCTCCAAGCTTGCATTGCGTAATTCTCGGGCGAAGTTCCTTGCTAGCCCTAGAAACTGTGAAATGCAGTGTGCTGGTTTGCATGTCACTGCTAACTGAAAGTGCACATTGTGCAGTTTGAGTCCTCATTAGGCTAGGATGGACTAAGAATTGTGCAGTTCCATCATTCAATTAGCCTCCTGAGAGCCTAGCATGTGCCTTGCCTAGTCTTGGCTGTCAGTCTTCTAGCCTTCTAGTGAAAATTGTGTAATCTTCACAAACATTCACATAGTTATGTTCCATGTTTGTCCTTTAGCTTGTTTTGGTTTTTGATTGACAGATTGCTTGTCATGAGTGTTTCTATGTCTCCAAGTATCACAGGTGTTCTTTTTTCTCTCAATAGCACATGTACAATGGCCGCCGGGACAGGAGAGTCGAAGACATCATTCAGAGCACAACTAGGGATATAGTCAATCAATTGTGTATGAACTTACCTATCTATGAAGACATCGCGTTGTTCATGGACAAGGATATCACGATGAAATAACAACAACATCACAGTGAGCAACACCATTAGAAACAACAAAAGGTAGCACACTTGCATGCGACAAATGTGAGAGAAAGGTTGTTGGAAGTGCAGAGGAAGAACAAAGTTGTGAGCTAAAGCAGGTCCACCTATTATGAAATAAGCTTTGGAGATTGAAAGGTGGAGAGAGAAACATAGAAGGAGTTACAAGTGTTGAAGAGACAACTCAAGGAAGAACAAGAGCTACATAGACAACAAAAGGAGTTGCAGTGGGAACAAGAAAAATAGGAGGCGCATCATGTACAGATTGATGAAACTATGCCCATACAGGTTATGGAACCATCCAATAGCTATCATGGAGAAGACATGGAGAGTAGTTTTGTCGATCGCATGCAAGGGTGTTAGGGAGCATGGATTTCATTGTGCGCATGCATGCAATCCCATCCATTTGGCATAATCACTACGACAAAGGCAATGAGCATGTCCGAATAGAGTTGAACATGTATTTCAACAAGTTGATGTGCATGGTCACGAACAGACAGTTGGAGATCAGAACAGATGCTATGCATTAATATGTTTTTGTTCTAGCTACACTCAAGATGATGATACACACATTATCAGACAAGTTGGACAAAGGAGCCATATCAGTGTACCCTGATGCAACAGAGGCAAGAATTTTCTTTCAGCAAGATGTTTCCATGAGCATGTAGACACCATCTTGGATGACCAAGCTTGGGATTAGTTTTCCATGGTTGATCATGATGAGGATTTCGAATAGTTGGTCTTACCACAATTGTCCAAGTGTTAGTGATGTCTTGCATGGCTTGCTCAAGCCATCTTGTCTCACATGGGTGCATGTGTAGATTGTATCTAACATCTTGTCAAGTGGAAGTTCTACTGGTGATAACTGAATGTAATAGTGATAGAGTATTTGAAGATTCATGGCGGTAGGTGAAAAACCACAAAGGGGAATGTCAAGGGTCACCCAACCCTTTGCTATATATAGTACCTCATAACTCACTGTAGAGGTTTTTGTTCAGCCAAGCTTCCGATAGGAGTGCTATAGACATTTTTGGGCACTTCAACCCCAATCATAAATGTCCATGAAATGAGGGCTCTTACGTCCCTAAAATTATTGCTTCACTGCTTAAAGGAACAAGGTCAGCTGATTATATCATCTCCGAGAAGTTCTCCACTACAAACTGCTCATAAATGGTCAAAACTCGACCATATTGAAAACCCAGTGCAAAGGGTGCGATGCATATCACCTTCCCAGTGTACAGGGTGTGATGCATACTGAATGGCTCCTCTGTAGGGTGTGATGGTTGGGAATGGACAAATGGCAGGGACAAAATGCGAGTGGAAGATTATGAATTTCCAAAGCTTCCCATCTGACACTTGCCTTCTATTTTCCACAGGGATAGAGTAAGAGATCATCATTCTCCAAGTGGAAAAGGAACTATCAGAGAGAGGACCTAATCAAGATCCCAGAGATGACCACCTCCTACAATCATCTATATATGATCCCTCATCAAAAAGATCCAGAGGCTGGAATCTTCTATCTTGTAGAGAAGTGTTGTTGTTTTCCTGGTGTAATATTCATAGTGTTGGGTGATCTAAGCTTTACTTGAGGTGAAGAAGGGCTTTCTAGCTGGAGGATGATGCTGGGTCAGAACATATGGTTGTAATCCTCTTGCTACTTTTTATCTTAATAAAGTTATTCAAGTTTTCCTCCATATTCTTGTATGTTTACATATATATGCATTTGTATGGTTAACACACATCTGGTCCTATGTTATTTATGAATATAGATATTTGTTCTTCGATAGTAGTATGTTGTTGTGATTCCACAGGTGCTCTTTGAAGTTGGACAGACGAAGAAGAAGCAGCGAAGCTCTATCAGGAAGGAGAGGAATCAAACAAGGAAATCAAGTGCAAGACTAAGGTTGGTCTCCTTGGTTCCATTCTTATCTATTTTCATAAAGGAAAATGAAAGTATACTTTACTTGTTTGTTTCTAAGATATCTACCTATCTCAGTGGGAATAGCAGCATCCGAGTGGACACTATTCCCGGTAGCAAAATGGCGACTCCGCTGGGGAGCAACTAGATTGTTTGTTAGCCTTTCTTTGTTTCTTTTATAAACTTACAAACAGAGCCTAAAGCCAAGCCAGCTAGCCTTCGAACTGCATTTGTTATACAAATGCAAAGTAGATCAATGCTGCTCCAATCTGTCTCTGGTTTTTGTTTATGAATTAAACAATCGATCTACAAACAGTCTAATTGCCCTAAGTGGTGGCTCTAGTAACCTCCTTAGATCAGCCCCTATGATTTACATATATTGAATATCACTTAGTCAGCCTAAATCGCTGAACTGAATTGCAAATTGTGAGTAAAAAATAGTTCAAAGTCTCGCACTCGTACCATCGCACCCCACCTTCAAGGCTGTCTGTATGCATCACACTTCTCGAGTGCAGTAGGTGCGCTGCATACTAAGTTCACTATGTGACGGGTGCGATGGTCAGGCAAGGTTAACTTTACCTTTAGACTTTGGATTGTCCTCACCGTTTTCAGTCCTATTCAGGAGTTTTGCTGTCTGTGGTCAGTGTACCTCTGTAAAAACCCCCTTCTCTTACATTATTCTACCTCCATAGTGCAAATAATTATAAGTGTTTTTATGTATTGTGCGCCATTTTCAGTTCTCTTTTGCAAAGAATTAGCATAGTTGAACTATCGTTTCTTGATCTGAAAGTATCGTAGCTGTCGTTCTCAGTCATAGAAGACAATCCCATTGTTATTGATAGTAGATTATACAGTTACTATTGCATATGATTTCAATTAGTATTTTTTAAAGTGTTGAAAAGCAATTTTCATTTCGAAATCGCAAAGTGTCTCTCTTACCTTCACTTCATTTTGAAAAGAAATTTGTTGATTATTGTCGCTTTGAAAATAATTAAAATTTGCACTTAGCTTTCTTATCATCATTCATACATTAAGAAGGCTGAAAACAAAAATACATGCATGTGAATTTGCATTTAGACTGCTTGGTTTGATGTAGGATGGTGCATTTAGCGTGTGCTCTATGCTCTTTGCTGAAAGATTCTTAACTTTCTTTCCTTAGTAGCTAGGATTTTCATTGCCAAAAGAATATTAAACGTTTTTTTTTATCATTTTAGATTACATTTTAGGAATTGTATACATATCATGTGGTGAACTTGAAAGGCAAATTTTTAAGCAAGATCAACTTAAAATAAATTTAATGAATCTAACAACTCTTTGGAACCTAACACACAACATCTAGAGGTCTAGACTAGAGACATATTCCCACGTCGTAAAACCTAGTAACTGTTGTTTTCATTTTTGGTTGGGTGATTCCTCCACTGTAAGATGGCAAGTGTCAATACGGACTTGTTATCCCACGTACCGTCGAGTATATTTTGGGAGACCACAATAGGCTTCATCATTTATCCTTAGGAAGCCGTGTCTGCCGCCCTATCGATTGCAATGCACTGAACACAACATTTGGGAAGATTGACTGTCGTAACATAAAAATTATTCTGCGATTTTGCGATTGGTTTGGTAATCCCCTCTGCCTAGATCTCTAGAGAAGTCTATTTTGCTCCTTTTTAGACTCCTTAAAAGAAAAGGTCCTCTGAGAAGTTGTCACTTCAGGCTCAATAAAAATCAAAGGTGACTAGAGTCATCTTTTGTTTTTCTCGACTCTTTAAAATTGAAAAAACAAGTTGTGTCAAAGCGTCTACAATTTATTTTAATCGGAATAACATCACAAATTCCCTCGTTGGTCTTTAGGTTGAGAAAATGGAGTGTAACAACCAAGGATTTCCCCTTGGAGGAAATCCTAGTCCCTTCTCCTGTTGGGGAGATGTTGGTGCACCCCATATGGCCACATTGACACTTCCAGGGTTGACGATTGGTTTGCTTGTCTGGCTCTTCTCTACCTCTGTCGTTCAGAATCTCGTAATTCTTGAACAGTCAAGTCAGCAACTAGATGACACTAGAGTTTCCTCCCAACCTTCTACTTCGTCTGATTCTCCTTCTCCTCCTTCCCCTTCACTTGATAAAGCTAATAAAGCTAAAAATCAAGTAAATGAGAAGAAGAAGAAGTAGAAAGAGAAAAAAGAAAAGAAGAAAAAGGAACCAAAATCAAAAGGGGGCAACCAAGTGTCATCTAGCAAAAACCCTCACACCACACCATCTAAACCTAAATCTCCTTGTTTCATTTGCAATGGAGACCACTATCACCAAGATTGTCCCTGTATCCCATGGATCTCAAAGAAGCCATACAAGCCCACGTCCAACTGCACCACCCTAGGTCATGGCTGCATGCTTACAGGATAGCTTATGAAGTAGAATGTGAATTGGCAGCCCAACCCAATCACCCAAATTTCATCACCAAGGGTTGCCCCACACAAGCTCAAAGCATTAACCAAACACTCAAGGTTCAAAAGGTGTCACCTGCAGAAATGGCGGAGAGAAGAAGGAAAGGATTGTGTTACTACTGTGATGAGAAATACTCCCCTAGGAATAAATGCAAGGAGCCAAATATCTTAAAAATTGATGCTAATGATCACAGTTCATCAGAAGAGGCCCCACCACTTGAGGAACAAGAGGAGGAGAAGAGGACAACTAGTAGGACAATGTACCTAAAGAACCAGTTATCTCACTACATGCTTTGACAACTATTTCTTCTCCCTAAACTCTCAAAAATAGAGGTTTTATTAAGCATCACCCAGTATTAGTCTTGATTGATAGTGGTAGTACACATAATTATATCCATCAAAAAGTCACGGAAGCAATGCATTATTTTGTCCAAGTAGTTTTTAAATTTGAGGTCCAAATTGCTGATGGGGGGATAGTGAAATTGAAGGCCGCTATGAAAATGTCAAACTTCAAATGGGGGATTATCAGTTAAAGGCCATACACATGGGAGGGTGCGACATTGTCCTAGGTGCTGAATGGCTTTGCACACTTTGCCCAATCACAATGGATTTCCAGGAGTTATATATGAGGTTTAAGTAGAACAACCACACACATACCCTTTGCGGACTCCAGATGGGATCTCCTTCTATCATCAGCTCACATCAAATGGAAAAATTGTTAAAAAAGGGCCACCATGGAGTTATAGCCCAATTTAATGCCATCCAGGCCTTTGAACCCAATTCTCTTCATATTCATCTTGAGATGCAACAAATCTTGAACAACCATCTACCAGTATTTGACAAGCCTCAGGAGCTTCCACCCTCGAGAGGGGAACATGATCATAGCATTACTTTGGTCCAAGGGGCCTAACCACCAAATGTGCTTCCATATAGATATTTATTCACCCAAAAGATTGAAATTGAAAAAATAATCAAGGAACTCTTGGAAACAAGCATCATTCATTCTAGCATCAGTCCTTATTCATCGCCGGTGGTCATGGTGCTCAAGAAAGATGGGGAATGGCATATGTGTCCAGACTTCAGGGCCCTCAACAAGTTGATGGTCAAAGATAAATTTCCCATCCTGGTTGTCGATGATTTGTTGGATGAACTAAATGGGGCTCAATTCTTTACTAAGCTTGACCTTCGCTTGAGCTATCACTAAATTCACATGAAAGAAGTCAACATTCCAAAGACTGCTTTCCAAACTCATCAAGGCCATTATGAGTTCCTGTTCTTGCCATTTGGTCTTTGTAATGCCCCATCTTATTTTCAGAGCCTTATGAACCAACTGCTCAAACCATATCTCAGACCATTTGCCCTTGTTTTCTTTGATGACATCCTCATCTACAGTCACACCTGGGCCACACATCTTCAGCATGTAGATTTGCTCTTGCAACTGTTCCGCAAACATAAATTATTTTTCAAGATATCCAAGTTCTCTATTAGCATGGAATAAGTTGAGTATTTGGGCCACATTGTGGGGTGTGAAGGTGTTAGGGTGGACGCCAAAAAGATCCAGGTAATGCAGGATTGACCTCAACCAAAGACCTTGAAGAGCTTGTGAGAATTTTTGGGTCTCACCGGCTGCTATCACAAATTTGTCCACAATTATGGTTGTATTACTAGGCCCCTCACTCAACTCCTAAATAAAAATTCATTCCTCTGGAATGATGAAGCACAACAGGCCTTTATATCTCTCAAACATGCCATGTGTTCCACTCCAGTCTTAGCACTACCTCACTTCACCAAATCTTTTGTGATTGAATCTGATGCTTTTCGTACAGGTATTGGGGCAGTCTTAATTCAGGAAGGTTGACCCTTGGCCTTCATGAGCCAACAACTAAGTGGGAAAAATCTGGGACAATATACCTATGAGAAGGAGATGATGGCCATCTTACATGCAATAGATACATGGCGACCATACTTATTGGGGCAACGTTTCCAAATCTGCACAGACCATCAAAGCCTTAAATATTTTTTGGAGCAATTCTTATCCTCACCAAAACAAAATAAATGGCTCACCAAAATGTTGGGATATGATTATGAGATAATTTGCAAGAAAGGGCATGAAAATATTGTAGCAAATGCGTTATCCCACCAATTTGAGGAGGAAAGTACCCTGCTCGCAATTTCCCTTTTGTTATAGAAATTTTTGGGAACTTCAACCCCAATCATAAATGTCCATAAACTAAGGGCTCCTAAGTCCCTAAAAGTGTTGCTTCACTACCTAAAGGAACAAGGTCAACTGGTTACATCATCTCCCAGAAGTTCTCCACTAAAAACTACTCAGAAATGGTCAAAACTGGACCATACTGAATACCCAGTGCAGAGGGTGCGATGCATATCACCTTCCCAGTGTAAAGGGTACGATGCATACTGAATGGCCCCTATGTAGGGTGCGATGGTTGGGAATGGACAAATGGCAGGGACAAATTGCGAGGTGGAAGATCATGGAATCTTCCAGAAGCTTCCCCTCTGACACTTGCCTCTCTGTTTTCAACCAGGGATGAGTAAGAGATCATCATTCTCCAAGTGGAATCAAGAATTATCAGAGAAAGGACACTAATCAAGACCCCAAAAGATGACTCGCCCCACTACAATCATCTATATATGGATCCCTCATCACAGAGATCCAGAGGCTGGAATCTTGTATCTTGTAGAGAAGTGATGTTGGTTTTCTTGTGTAAACTTCATAGTGTTGGGTGATCTAAGCTTTACTTGAGGTGAAG
Source organism: Pinus taeda (assembly GCA_000404065.3). Classification (NCBI taxonomy): domain Eukaryota; kingdom Viridiplantae; phylum Streptophyta; class Pinopsida; order Pinales; family Pinaceae; genus Pinus; species Pinus taeda. The sequence goes on from APFE030574505.1 coordinate 31,228, forward strand.
AAGGGCTTTCTTGCTGGAGGATGATGCTGGGTCAGAACATATGGTTGTAATCCTCTTGCTTCTTTTGATCTTAATAAAGCTATTCAATTTTTCCTCCATATTCTTGTATGTTTGCTTATATATGCATTTGTATGGTTACCACATATTTGGTCGTGTGTTATTTATGAATATAGATCTTTGTTCTTCGATAGTAGTATGTTGTTGTGATTCCATAGGTGCTCTTTGAAGCTGGGCAGACAAAAAAGAAGTGGCAAAGCTCTATCAGGAAGGAGAGGAATCAAACAAGGAAATCAAGCGCAAGACTAAGGTTGGTCTCCTTTGTTCCACTCTTATCTATTTTCATAAAGGAAAACGAAAGTAGACTTTGCTTGTTTGTTTCTAAGATAGCTACCATTCTTAGTGGAATAGCAGGCATCCGAGTGGACCACTATTCCCGTAACAAATTGGCGACTCCACTGGGGAGCGACTAGATTGTTTGTTAGCCTATCTTTGTTTCTTTTATAAACTTACAGACGGAGCCTGAAGCCAAGCCAGCTAGCCTTCGAACTGCATTTATTATACAAGTGAAAAGTAGATAATGCTTCTTCAATCTATCTCTAGGTTTTGTTTATGAATTAAACAATCGATCTGCAAACATTTTAATTGCCCTAAGTGGTGGCTCTAGTAACCTCCTTAGATCAAACCCTGTGATTTACATATACTGAGCATCACTTACTCGGCATAAATCCCTGAACTGAATTGCAAATTGTGAGTAAAAACTCATTTAAAGTCTCGCACTAGTACCATCACACCCTGCCTTCAAGGCAGTGTGTATGCATCGCACTTCCCGAGTGCAGTAGGTGCGTTGCATACAGGATTCACTGTGTGACAGGTGCGATGGACAGGGAACGTTAACTTTACCTTCAGAATTTGGTTTTTTCCTCACTATTTTCAGTTCTATTTAGGAGTTTTTCTATTTGTGGTCAGTGTATCTCTATGAAAACCCCCTTCTATTACATTATTACGCCTCCATAGTGCAAAGAACTGTAAGTGTTTTTATGTATTGTGCACCATTTTCAGTTCTCTTTTGCAAAGAAGTAGCAGAGTCGAACTATTGTTTCTTGATCTAAAAGTGTCGTAGCTGTTGTTTTCAGTCATAGAAGACAATCCCATTGTTCTTGATAGTCGATTATATAGTTACTATTGCATATGATTTGAATTAGTAGTTTTTAAAGTGTCGAAAAGCACTTTTCATTTCGAAATCGCAAAGTGTCTCTCTTACCTTCAATTCATTTTGAAAAGAAATTTGTTGAGTATTGTCGCTTTGAAAATAATTCAAATTTTCACTTAGCTTTCTTATCAGGATTCATACATTAAGAAGGCTGAAAACAAATACATGCATGTGCATTTACATTTAGACTACTTGGTTTGATTTAGGATGGTGCATTTAGCGTGTGCTCTGTGCTCTTTGTTGAAAGATTCTTAACTTTCTTTCCTTAGTAGCTAGGATTTTCATTGCCAAAAGAAGATTAAACGTTTGTTTATCATCTTAGACTGCATTTTAGGAATTGTATACGCATCACTCGGTGAACCTGAAAGGAAATTTTTTAAGCAAGATCAACTTAAAATAAATTTAATGAATCTAACAACGCTTTGGAACCTAACGCACAACATCTAGAGGTCTAGGCTAGATACGTATTTCGGCGTCGTAAAACCTGGTAACTATTGTTTTCATTGTTGGTTGGGAGATTCCAATACGGACTTGTGCTCCCACGTACCGTCGAGTATATATTGGGAGATCACAATAGGCTGCATCCTTTATCCTTAGGAAGCTGTGTTTGCTGTCGTATCGATCACAATGCAATGAACACAACATTCAGGAAGATTGAGTGCCATACTGTAAAAAGTATTCTACAGTTTTGCTATTGGTTTGGTAATCCCCTCTGCCTAGATCTCTAGAGAAGTCTATTTTTCTCCTTTTCAGACTCCTTAAAAGAAAAGGTCCTCTGAGCACTTGTCACTTTAGGCTCACTAAAAATCGAAGGCGGCTAGAGTCATCTCTTGTTTTTTCTCGACTCTTAAAAATTTAAAAAAGAGTTGTGTCAAAGCATCTAAAATTTATTTTAATCAGAATAGCATCACAAATTCCCTCATTGGTCTTTAGGTTGAGAAAGGTGGAGTCTACCAACCAAGGATTTCCCCTTGGAGGAAATCCTAGTCCCTTCTCCTCTTGAGGAGATGTTGGTGCACCCCATATGGCCACATTGTCACTTCCAGGATTGATGATTGGTTTGCATGTCTGGCTTTTCTCTACCTCTGTCGTTCAGAATACCGTAATTCCTGAATAGTCAAGTCAGCAACTAGATGATACTAGAGTTGCCCGCCAACCTTCTACTTCATCTGATTCTCCCTCTCCTCCTTCCTCTTTTCTTGATAAAGATGGTAAAGATAAAAATAAAGTAACTGAGAAGAAGAAGAAGCAGAAAGAGAAAAAGGAAAAGAGTAAAAAGGAACCAAAATCAAAACGGGGAAACCAAGCGTCATCTAGCGAAAATCCTCACACCACAACATCTAAACCTAAATCTCCTTGTACCATTTGCAATGGAGACCACTATCACCGAGATTGTCCCTGCATCCCTCGAATATTAAGGGACTGGTCTCCTCATTTGCACAATCTGGTGTTGTCAACCTCTGATGATCATGTTGAATGCACACCATCAACCAGTGAAAGTGAAGCACCTGGACAGAAAAGGAATCCCAGATTTCCTTATAAAGTGTGTGAAGGCAATCAAACCGTCCACCGCTGTCCCTTCCTTGACGAAGCTAAAAGAGTTTTGGATGACTTTCGTGCTTCACCACTACGGCTCCCTCCTGGATATAAAAAACTCTTGCCAAGTCCACCACTGGTTGAAAATCCGGTTGGCACGCCATTATGTTTGGCCGAAGCATCTATCATTGAAAATGAACCCTCTGAATCCATACCAGATGAAAGTTAAAAGGTCGAGGCGGCAGTTGACCCAGTCTTGCCTTTAGAGTGTTCATCTTTGAATGATACCGTCACTGAAGAGAAAGAGAATGACACCGTTCAAATTATTTTCATAAACACAGACTTCAATGAACTTGGGGGCAGTCCACTCGTTCCTTTACCGTAGGAAGGAATTTCATCATAGTCATACCTGGCTGTCTATTCGATCCCACCTCCAAGCAACCTAGTCATTTTCTTCCACTGGAATCTACTAGGCAAACACCATTTACCAGCTAGTGTACCATTTAGAATCATTGTATAAGCTTACAGAATGGTCATGGCTGGTACCATCATTGATGAAGGGGCTTCTGTGAGTATCCTTTCCTCAATTGCTTGGAAAGCACTTGGTTCGCCATCGCTTTTGCCTAAAATGAGAAATCTGACAGGCTTTGACAAAGAAACCAGTCGACCATTAGGGATCCTTCCAAATGTGCCCATTACTTTGAGAAGGAAAACCATTCACATGAACATGATGGTAGTTCAAGGACCCTTGGATTATAATCTACTCCTTCGACGCAACTATATTTATTGCATGGGAGCCATCGTCTCCTCACTCTTTAGGGTAATGTGTTTTCCGCACGAAGGCAGAATGGTCAAGCTCGTAGACCAAATGTCATTCCCCAGTTCACACATAGCAAGTTGTCAAATTCCATCCCTAAATGGTCTTTTCACGCAAAGAATGTCTCAACGATCTCCAGTCCGTCCACCTAATCAGCGCGAGTGATTTAGGAGGATATGACTGAAACCCAGGGGGCATGCACCCTGGTTTGTTTCGACAGGAAAACCTTGGGTATAGAGTATGTTTCCATGGAGGATATATGACTAGTCTGACACAACCATCCTCACAGGAAAATTGCATTAGGCTGGAATAAGATACCTTCGTTAAAGTTATGTGAGTGGAGTAACTCTACGCCACTCACCTTTGTCTATTTTGGTAGACATCGCCAAGGAAGCATTTTATCTACTACGCGGATGGAACTTTCATGGGAACCTAGGAATTTTTTGCTATACCTAGGGGCATGCAAACGTTTCCGAATGCAAGCGAAGAGTGACCATTTATTTTTTAAATTTGTAGGACCTCTAATCCTTTAAATGTGTAAGGCTGGTCATTTCCTAGCTTGCATAAAGAAAGGATCTAGGGCAAAGCTTACAAAAGGTGCAAGCCCCATAAAAAATGGCATCTTGAATGAGACATCCTTATTATATGACTGGCGAGAAGTGTTACCGTAGGGTTCAATCTCATTAAAAAATAAACATAAGTCATGAGCAAATGTTTCCCCCAGAGTTTAAGCTCACTAAAAAATGAACCGGTAAATAACCATTGTGAATGCCTTATCGCCAGCTTTTGAGCCTTGGTCGTGTTCTCATCATCACCTCCACTCTGCTTTTAACCAATCATTCACCACCATATGATTGTTTACCCTTTCGAGGAACATCTGCGAAGAGTGATTCTATTAGTCATCCTTGTGATACTGCCATGATTGGAAAATTCCAAACCTTACCTGGAATCAGCTGCTACCCGAAATCATCACTCGTTCCTCGAAAACGAGTCTCCTTTAAGCGCTTTTCAACTAACTCGTAAAATATGAAAATATTGTTGAGCGATTAGCCTCTCCGGCTCGTTAAATTCATCAGAAGTGCTATCCCTCCTCTATATTTTAATCTTTTTGGACCTGAGGGATTATTACACAAAACGATTGAGCGCTTGTCTTGTTCGGCTCGTTAAAACTATCGAAAATTCATCCCTTTCATATTATTTTACACTTTTTTGGACTTAAGGGATTATATGAAAAAAAAGAATCTTTGGAGTCTCCTTTCCATCCCTTTCAGACTCTCTAAAATTGAAAAGGACCGAGTTATCTTTGTCGTTAAACTCGTTAAAACCGAATAGTGACAAACTCGTCGAAATGGATGAGAATGAGTTTCATTGTTGCTAGGCTCAATAAAATATAGCAACAGGTTCACCCAAACGATGGATTATAGAACAAGCATATTTTATCCTCCTCAAGCTTGACAAAAATAAAGAGGGACAGGTCAGTAATGACTGAGGAAAATTGGGAAGAAAACTTGAAAAAGCTTTATTGGTAGCAAGTCGCTCTTGAACATACACTTTCCTTTCGCATCCAAGTCGGGTTGGGTTGTTCCGTTCACTGGTCATCACCATTGGTCTGTCACACCATCCATCTTTGGGGTTAATGCTACCAATCCATCATCAGTGTCGCCGATATGTTCAAGAGAAGTCAATCAGGCAATTTGCCCATGTCTCACCCACTGCAATACATTCATGCTCCATTATTTCATGACCGCCACCCTGAACCCTGTATCGTCATATTGTTTTCACCTCCAAAATCATTTGCTTCATTCCATGTCGTAGATGTGGGATTCATTAAGGCCCTCCTATGACAGGTCACTTCTTGTCGACATCAGCTCATTATCCAAGAATTTGACCTAGGGACAACCCTTTCAGTACTTTGAAGCTTGCATGCCTCAATGGCAAGTTTCTCATTTTCGGCGACAGGTTTACATTAATGGCCTTCGACCGAGAGATTTTGCGTGGTGTTCGACGCCAAATCCCTTGTCACACCACGTGAATTGTAATATAGTACCTTGAGGGTCATTGTCATTATTGGTGATTCCTCTTGCGCTTGTTAACAACTTACATCAATGGCTGGTAATCAGGCGATGTCTTTCCATGTTCGACTCCAGAACATTTTTCACATGGATCGATTTGTACTCTGAGTTAAGATTGAATGAGTTTTGAACACCCTGGATCTAGTTTCATCCATCTAGGCTGTGATATATTCAGGAATATAAAGACATCAAATGTACATCATTGCTGAACAGATGATCATCCAAATCAAAGGATGATGAGTTGGAATCATCAGTCTGCCACACAGACGATTGCCTGTCCTATGTACATGAAAATGAATTTATAAAGTTGAGCATGGGAATGCCCGCCTCAACTATATCATGAAAAAATGTTGCCAAGATAATGTATTGTATTGTATCTTATTATAGGTCACCTCCCAGCTCAACAAAACTTCGGATCCTCATGGTAAAGAATTTCACCCGACATCAAAAGGTTAACAACCTCATGCTTTAGGGGGCAACTGTTATAGAAATTTTTTGGCACTTCAACCCCAATCATAAATGTCCATAAACTGAGGGCTCCTAAGTCCCTAAAAGTGTTGCTTCACTACCTAAAGGAACAAGGTCAACTGATTACATCATCTCCCAAAATTTCTCCACTAAAAACTGCTCGAAAATGGTCAAAAACTGGACCATACTGAATACCCAGTGCAGAGGGTACGATGCATATCACCTTCCCAGTGTAAAGGGTGCGATGCATACTAAATGGCCCCTCTGTAGGTGCGATGGTCAGGAATGGACAAATGGCAGGGACAAATTGTGAGGTGGAAGATCATGAAATCTTCCAGAAGCTTCCCCTCTGACACTTGCCTCTTTGTTTTCGACCAGGGATGAGTAAGAGATCATCATTCTCCAAGTGGAATCGAGAACTATCAGAGAAATGACACTAATCAAGACCCCAGAAGATGAATCACCCTCCTACAATCATCTATATATGGATCCCTCATCACAGAGATCCAGAGGCTGGAATCTTGTATCTTATAGAGAAGTGTTGTTGGTTTTCTGGTGTAAACTTCATAGTGTTGGGTGATCTAAGCTTTACTTGAGGTGAACAAGGGCTTTCTTGCTAGAGGATGATGCTGGGTCAGAACATATGGTTGTAATCCTCTTGCTACTTTTGATCTTAATAAAGCTATTCAAGTTTTCCTCCATATTCTTGTATGTTTGCTTATATATGCATTTTTATGGTTAACACATATCTGGTCCTGTGTTATTTATGAATATAGATCTTTGTTCTTCGATAGTAGTATGTTGTTGTGATTCCATAGGTGCTCTTTGAAGCTAGGCAGACAAAGAAGAAGCGGCAAAGCTCTATCAGGAAGGAGAGGAATCAAACAAGGAAATCAAGCACAAGACTAAGGTTGGTCTCCTTTGTTCCACTCTTATCTCTTTTCATAAAGGAAAATGAAAGTAGACTTTACTTGTTTGTTTCTAAGATAGCTACCAGTCTTAGTGGGAATAGCAGCATCTGAGTGGACACTATTCCCGGTAACACCTTCCCATTCGAGAATGGATTGAAGAGGCTCACAAGGAATGGTTTTCACATCCCCGGCTCCCCCAACTCATTAATCAATTGTAGGCGGATCCAAATTCCATAGTAGGCTACTCGTGGTAGGAAAGCAGGCTACTCATGGCAGGATGAGATTCTTCACTACAAGGACAAAGTTGTAATATCACCAAAATCCAACCTCAAAAGCTACCTTTTGGCAGAGTTGCACTCATCTCCCACTGTAAGACATTGAGGTTTTCATAAGATGTATGCTCGCACTCAAAGATCATTTTTCTGGATAGGCATGAAACAGGACATTCTTACTTTTGTAGTTGAATGCGATGTCTGTGAGCACCACAAAAGAGAAAAAAGTCAAATCCTAAGGCACATTACAGCCATTGCCCATCCCAGCCTCAATCTGGACAGAGGTTTCTATGGATTTCATTACGGGTCTTCCAAAGTCAGGAAACAAGTCAGTCATCATGGTGGTTGTGGATAGACTTTCTAAATATGCTCATTTTTGTGCCCTACCACATCCTTTTACACCGGCTTTGGTCACTCAAGCTTTCATGGATGAGATCTTCAAATTGCATGGTCTGCCCACTTCCATTGTGTCTGATCGTGACCCAATCTTCACCAATAACTTTTGTTAGGAACTCTTCCGACTACAAGGTACCCATATACCACTCAGTACTTCCTATCATCCACAACCTAATTGTCAAACTGAAGCAGTCAAAAAATGTCTGGAGACCTACCTTAGATGTTTCACTTCAGAAAAGCAACATCTTTGGGTAGAGTGGTTACCTCTGGCTGAATGGTGGTATAACACCAACTATCATGCCACCACCAAAATGACTCCATATGAAGCAGTTTATGGTCAACTCCCTCCTCTTACTTCTTATATCAAGGGATGCTCGAAGGTACAAACAATGTATCAACTCCTACAGAACTACACAACTCTGCTGGCCCACCTTAGAGAGAATCTTCATCAAGCCCAAAACCGCATGAAACAAAAGGCAGATCAACATTGCTCAGAACGCCAATTTCAAGAAAGGGATTATGTATTTTTGAGGCTGCAACCATATAAGCAAGCATCACTCAAAGACAAGGGTTGTCAGAAATTATTGCCAAAATTCTACAGATCATGTCAAGTACTTCAACGCATTGGAGAAGTCGTTTACAAGCTAGCTTTGCCACCCACTGCAAAAATCCATCTAGTCTTCCATGTTTCATGCCTCAAGAAAGTGATTGGCAACCATTGCAGAATTCAAACCAATCTACCTGAAGTGGATGAAGAAGGGTCAATCTGGCTCCAACCTAAATAGGTTCATGGCACATGAGAATGGCACCTGCGTCACCGCATGATTAAGGAAGTCCTTTTCAAATGGAAAGACACTTCTCTGAAATATGCAACCTGGGAACCAACCACTATCCTTTAATAGTTTTCGCAACTTCAGCCTTGAGGACAAGGCTATTGTTATGGGGGAGGGCATGTTAGGGTCCAACCCTAACCCCGTTATTTATGTAATACAATCGAGTCATAGTTATAGTTAAGTAAAGAGTCACTAAAGCCCATATTAATAATTGTAAGTGGTTAACCCACATTTAATGAAGGGACCATAGTTAGTTGCAAATGGGCCATGATATTAGATAGATGGTATTAATAAGAACCATGGTATTGCCCCATGATATTGCATGTATGAATCCTATATAAAGGATAGAGACTCCCCTCGAGGAGCATCATATCTTATTTTGTAATTGAGCTCAACTCTATTGGAGGTTGCACTCTCAAAGAGGCAAGTGAACATTGCTTTCTGAGTAATAAAATACTTATTGTTATTTCTCATTGTTCTATGTTCTGGGTACATTTGTTCGCATATTTGGTATTCTGCTATCGTCTTCGCCCTCACCCGCCTCACCCGCCCGACGCCACCGGGCGCCTGCGCCCCCGCCCGGCAGGGGGGCGGGCGTAGGCCACCCGGGTGGCGCCTACGTCAGCTAGGGCCACACCCAGGCGGCCCCGCGGCCCCGCCCAATAGGCGACAGGGCGATTCCAGGAATTTTCCTGCGCCTGCCGGGTGAGGATGCGGGCCGCCCGGGTGGCGCCGAGCGTGTGAGGCGGGTGAGGGCGCCGGGCGGGTGAGGCACGGGGCGGGCAGGTAGGTGAGGTCGCCCTCACCCACCCGCCCACCCGGTGCCCTCACCCGCCTCAGGTTAAGAGCATAACCATGTTCTCTTCTATATGATCATCAATGTTATAGTCGTTGTTGGGGTCTTTGCGCTAGTGTGTTGTGGTTGCTATATTTTTATATTCTTTCTATTATCACTTCTTCTTCCCCTCCTTAAAATCATCTCAGTGCTCAGTATTCTTTGTCCCACTAGATTTCCCTTTCTTCTAACCTATGTTCTCCAAGAAGTGTTCATATACATAAGTCTTGCCCACCAATATAGGTTTGAATAGCATAACTTGCTTCCATAGATGGCTATGTACACCCTCCAAATAATTAAGTAGTGCATTTGGGTTATTTGGGGAGATAACGAGCATTATTGCCATCTTTCAAATTATGTGGTGTACTCATGCACACTTTACCCGTACTTGTTGCACCCTTTCTTCTTCCTAAAGTAATGCTACCAGATCCACTTTTCCTTTACATACCCAATAGGGTTAAATTGTTACTCTTTGATGGTTTTGAAGTCCTCCCACTTAGTCACTCGAGGATCTTCCTCCAACCTCAAGTCTCCATGTGGGTTTGCCACCAGTTCAGTGCATCACCCTTTAATTTCAATTAAGAAAACAAAATATTTTATTACATATGCATGCAAATTACAATTATACAGGAAGAGAGAAAAGTTAAATAAATCTGAGTAACCACAAATTAACACTATATATAACCTATAAAACCCTTTCATGAGAATACCCAACTAGAAGGTGAGGTTTATTTTCTCTCTTTCTTTGAATGTAAGATGGATGCAAGTACAAATAAGTAAGGCATGTGGCTCATAGGCTAGCATAGTGAACAAACCCTCTCTTCTTTCTCTCTTCCTATCCACTCTCGGCTATTAAGCTCATTTATGGAACAAAATGCACTCAATAGAATGGAAACCCTTTTCCTCCTATTGGCTTAGTTATAACATAGCCCAAAAACATAACAATAGTCTACTAGTGGTTAAGCTTGACTATTTCAACTCTTAACTAGAGTTACAATATGGACTCTTTAAGAGTCTTCTTTATCATTATTACAAGGCTAACCCATTTTCCATGAATAATGAGGTCCAATGTTTCATGCTCTCCAATTATGGTGGCTAAAACAAGAATGTCAACTTTGAAGTGACATAACTTTTGCATAAGAGTCCAACTGAAGAAATAATTGCACTATTGGAAAGATATCGATGTTTATATAAGCAATAATGTGAGTGCCCATGTACGTCAGATTTCCAAATATTCAAGGAATCTACAATCTACTTAAAGATGCCCCAATTAATACCCCAATTAATAGGAAGATTGAAAGGACCGTTTGTAATTCAAAATTGAAAAGACCGTTTGTATTTCAAAATTACGTTTATGGTTTGTATCCATCTTTTGAATGTGAATAAAAACTTAACCTCTCATATATGGAATTTTTAGTTATAAACTTAAACTAACTTTAACTTGGGCAAAATGAAACCAGACTGATCCTTAAAATATAAAATAATAATCAGAGCGAAAATAAGATAGATGCATGAGTCTGAAGAGCCGGATCAAAATAAGGGAGATGCCTGTGGGCGCGATCAAACGTTGCCATGTTGCCTGTGATATAAAGAGAACCATATCCAGTTAGAATCATATCCAGTGAGATTGATTAGGTAAAAATGGATTCGACTTCTCATAGTATTCCAGAAGAGTTTGCGGATGCTCTGATGAATGATTTCGCTTACGACCCCATTCGACTGCCCCTAAGCGAAGACCCTGCCCAGGTTCTTTACAACAGGAGGACACTCGAAAAGATTTCGGACAGCAAACAAATCGCCCTTAACCCTTACACGCGCCAGCCCTTCAACATTCGCAATGCCATCCCCCAGACTGAGCTGAAGCAACAGATGAGGCAATACATCATTGAAAACAACAGAAACGACCTAGAGGTCATTGCCACGGATTACACTGAAGCCTTAAGCTCAACAGATATGCAATATCTTTTGAATGAATTGGTTAAAGCTGGCGAGCACTGTTTGCTCGCGAGTGAGAGCGACGATGCCATTAAAACAGAGGCTAGCTGGAAAGTGCTGTGGCAGAAATTGAATCTGCTTCGTCTTTATTTCCAATATAAAGCCGAAAACAGGGAGACTTTTGTGTCAATCAAGGGATACGGATACTTATTGAAAGTAATAAATTGTGGGTTATATTCTTTAACAGTCCGTTACTGCATTTTACTTGAAAATACGAGAGAGGCGTGCAAAGAAGTGGCCAAGATCATAGATGTGGTCGGCTTGAAAGATAGCGACTTGCAGGGAATCCCTCCAGAGAATATATCAGCTCTTCTACACATTCTGGCTGACCTTGTGGACAAGGACGACTTGAAAATCCACAGCGTGGTTTCAAGCATTTACCTTCGAATGAATGACAATTGTATGGTATATGTCGTTAGAGGCTGCGCCGACACTTTTAACATTCTTAGCTTCTATGTTGGGATTTATCTCTTACTCTTGCGTCGCAAGTCTACGGACATAACGAATGAAGACCTCTTCAACGGAACCGCACTTCTTAATGCTGTCGGGAAGAGACATCGGGGCATCAATATGCAGCGTTACGTTGAAGCTGTCGTGAAGGTTGTAATTATTTGCATTTCCCGTTTGCGTGACCTGCACCTCGCTTCCACTCATCGTGTTAGGGCTCCAGAAGGTCAGGTCATTTTCACCAAAAGTGGCCATGAAGATCAGGTCACTTTCACCAAAAGCGGCCGTCAAGATCCGGTCACTTTGACCATTAGCGACCATGAAGTTCAGATTCACAAAGAGGAGGAGAAGAACATTCATATGATAAGTACGGCCCTTGATCGAGGACTCTTCTTAATTAATTCTGTAGTGATTCGTGATTTAGAATACGATCGTCTTATGCTTCCGTGGAAAGAGAGACTGCAGAGTTTGGATATAGTGAAAGACATTGTGAGAATGGTGGAATATGTTCTTGATGGTTGCAAATTCTTCCGCTCAACACACCTGCAATTTGGTTTAAATATTACCGCATTACTTTGTCGGCAAGGCAAAACAAGTGTGATTACAAGGAAAAACGTTGTTAAAGTTTTCGGTGATTTTCTCGAAAGAGATTTTGTCAACGAATACGACCCGCAGATTAAGTTGTTGGTTCAAAATATTGTTCGCAGTGTTTCATAGAGGTAAATAAACTCCCATTCTGATACATCCTTACCTTCTCTTGGTTTGTAGCACATGTGCTGCTTCGTTCCATAAAAATCTAGGATCATTTTCACACGATATTTACCATTTGTATATGGTAAATAAAAACATCCTCCAATTATATATATATATATATATATATGTATATTTGTTTGTTTGTGAACGTTGTCTCAAAACATCCCATGGATCCTTTATAACTGTTATTGTGATATGGGAAACATACTATGGTACCTTTAAACTAATAATGTGATATGGATATGTATAATATATATGAGCTGTGATATGATTTAATGCATGATATGCGAATATGTAAGTCATGTCAGTGATATGATTTAATGCATGATATACCAATATAGAAGTCATGTCAGTGATAGGATCCTAAGTCAAGTAGTAGAAACAAATTTTATAGGACTTAAATTAATTATATATATTAAACGATTTATTTAAGGTTATTAATACATAATATTATAATAAATATTATAATAAAAGATTGATTATTAAATACATAATATTATAATAAAAGATTGAATTTAAACTTAATAGTTTATTATTTGTAATTAGAAAATATAAGTGTTTTAAATATTTTATATATTAAAAAAGTTAACCAGAAAAGTTGAATTGGTGATAATGGTATAATGTGTAAATTATGAAATTTAAAATTTAAAATTTAAAATTTATTCTGTGCACCTAATATGCGATAAATATTAAGTTAAATTATTGGAAAAAGTTAAATTAGTAATAATTGTGTAATATGTAAATTATGATATTTAAGGTTGATTTGGAGTACCAGGAAATTATAGTAGTAATAGTTAAGAAACATATAAAACCTACATTATTGTTCATTATCTAATTTTAAAAAATAACATATTATTAAAAGATTGTTATCCCAATATCTTTATATATATATATATATATAATTTGAAAATTCAAACTTATTTTTTTATTTTATTCATAATCAAATAATAAGCATACAAATCTTAATAATGTTATTAATCGGACAAACATTCTCATTTACCATATAAATTACAAAAATCTTAAATCTAACCCAAAAAAAAGTCATAAATTTATTTTTTTCTTCCATACATGTAGATTCTTACATAAATAAATATAAGAAAATAAAATACCTCCTTATATAAATAAGGTAAACATATAGTTTATAAACATACTCTCAACACATCATATAAATCATATAGATCCTTTATAAATCATATAGATCCTTTATAACTGTAATCTGATATTTGAAACATCCTATGGTTCCATTATAATTGTTAATATGATATGGGAAACCTACAATGCTTTTGTAAACTCTGAATGTGGTATGCACATACATAATATATATGACCCATATTGGTAATGTGATTTTATGCGTGATATGAGAATATGTAACACTCATATCAGTGAGAGGATTCTCTAGTCAAATAGTAAAATCAAAATTTTGGTATGGATGTGCACAATATATATTAGTCGTATTGGTAATGCGATTTTATTTGTGATAGGAGAATATATATTAGTCATATCAGCGAGAGGATTTTTTAATCCAGTAGTAAAATCAAAATTTTAAGGTTTATTGTAAAAACATATCTTAAACCACTTTTATATATATTAAATAATAATAATTTAATATTATACAAAATATTTAATTTAAAAATTTAAATAATAGTTAATTATTGTAATTAACTGAATAAAGTGTTTTAAATTATATATAAATATCTACAATTTACTAAGAAAAGTTGAACGGGTGATGATTGTGTAATTTATTTAGATATTATGGTAATAGCGGCAGCTAAGAAACACACAAAACTTATATAGTTATCGATTGTCTAATTAGAAAAATAACATATTATTGAAAAAATTTGATTAAATATTATGAAAATTTGTATCCATCTCCTTTATTCTAAACTCCAGCTCCTCTCATGAGTTCGCCCTGCCCCATTTCAGGATCAATTATAGCTTGGCTTTATCTCTCCCCGCCTTTCGGATTGCTCCATTATGTGTGATGAGTGAATGAGGAGTTGGTGTGGCTCAACGAACTGACGGGAAGGAATCTCATGAAATCATTTTCAATCGCAGGCAACAAAACAAATATATTAAGACGACATCCGTGAGAACATTCAATATGCAAGGAATATGGATGAAGTAGAATTCAACCGATGAAGTAGAATCCATCGTCGAAAGGAAAGGAAAGGAATGTATATATAGGGGAAGTTTTTTTTTTTTTTTTAATTTAAGACAATTGGTAATTGGTGAGAGTTATTTTGAACAAATTTATGATCAAATTTAATTGGCTGCCACTATAAACCTTAGCAGGAAACTTATGCTTCAACAAGAAGTGAGATGTCCGCTATGGGGTCACCTACCTTTCTAGCCAAGACACAACAGGTCATATATATACTCAATGAGATTTGAACCCTCATCTAGCGAAGTACACCCCAGAAACTTACCTTTAAATCTCTTATCACTGTATAAAAGAAATCATTT
This sequence comes from Pinus taeda, assembly GCA_000404065.3. Taxonomy (NCBI): domain Eukaryota; kingdom Viridiplantae; phylum Streptophyta; class Pinopsida; order Pinales; family Pinaceae; genus Pinus; species Pinus taeda. The sequence goes on from APFE030574505.1 coordinate 46,236, forward strand.
TCTTAGTTAGCGATTATAATCTAGATCCCTGACACACTCATGGCTATCAAAACTAGCAAATGTGCATAGTAGATCTCTACTAGCACATTAAAAGGCTCATTGGAACAACCTTGGAAGAGAAAGAGGACAAAAAAAATAAACATATCTCTCCAATTGAGTATCATATATGCAAAAAAAAATAGGTAAATGATCCTTGGAAAAAAAGGACATGGTCTATAGATTAGCGTGAATTGAAGATATCCTTTCAAATGGAAAAGGTTGAGCTTCACCTGGCACTTTGGTGCACAAATTAACATATCAACCCCTACTTAATGTGAGAGTCCTCATTTTGTTTGTAGCAGTTGTTTTAAATGGATTTTATAGCATGCTGATATCAGATGTATTGGGCAACACTACTATCATTTTCTTGCTTATACTAATATATGTTAGCATAATAGACTTAAGCATATGATGAGATATGACGAATATCTAGATTTCATAAAAAAAATATGTAATATTTTGGACTATAAGTATTCTTTCGTTGAATTTTTATTTCCCTATTTGAAGAAAGAGGCAGGAAGTAATATGATTTACATGTTTTCTTAATTGATCATGAGAATATTTAGCATACAAAAACAGGAAAAAAAAAATCTACAAGAAGATATCATGATTATTGTTATTGCAATATCTATAATGTTAGAAGAACTTCGAGATTTGAATTTAGTGCAACAAATCAATGGAAGAACACGTCATTTATAAAGAAATAATAAATTTTAGGATATATAATTGAAGAGAACAACTAAAAAATGGAAAATATTGAGTTCTTAATTTTTTACAAGAAGATAAAAAATGCATGTTCACTAACTATTTGTAGTGTGAGATGAAAGACATGAAACACATGGAAAATAAGAATGAAAACTAAAAAGACATGAGAAAAAAAGGGTAAGCTAGAACTCTTCTCCGTGGGCCCTCCCCAAAGTTCTTAAAAACCTAATAAAAATCCAACACTAGTTGCTTAGTAAGAAATATTGTTTTTCCATTAACTTAGATCAAGGGTAGATAAGTTTGAATAAAGAAAATTTTAGAGCTACAATTTAGTAGAGCAATGTTCCTTTCTCCTCCCTTGGAATATCCTCGAGTACGATTATTATTAAAAAAATCATGCAACAACCTTGTAAATAGGAGCCTTGATTTTCCTTTAAAATTCAATGTACACCATTTCCCTTTCCTCATTGCTCGACATGATGCCTCGTTGTTTTGTAAAGGATCTAGTAATTCATGTCACCACATGGTATTGAGAGGAGCACTTGTTGTTTTGAAAATGGGTAGGTGAGTTGCTCGGTGGGGTGATATGGATTTTCTATTAACACATCTAAAAAAACACTCGAGCATTACTTTGGACAACCCCCCGTTTACCATTGAGCACTTGGTGGGTCCCAATATGAACTTTCTTCCATTGATAAAAAATTACCATGATGCACTCTAAATTATGAAAAAGGATTAACCACGGGTGGAAGGGAATAATACACACCTTTTATTTATATATATAAACTAGGTAAATAAACTATGAAAACTATTCAGTACACAAAAGATGATTTATCTTATAACAATAGGTGGTATAGGACATCCTTCCATGCTTCATAAAAATAGTGGCTTTTTATAAAAAAACATCTCACATCATATTCCATTTATCAAATCATATTTAAAAGGAGCTATAGAGACTCAAGAGAGGACCACATATGACACCAATAAGAGGTTCTACAATTATTGATGGACAACTTGGTTATATCACAAAATATAATGAAACAATGATCATATCAATATAATAGGAGGAATTTGAAGAAGCTTATCAAGTATCTATGAGGATACAACCATATTAATAGATGGCCCTTAAGCAACAAATGAAGAGAAACAAAAAAAAAAAATGTATTATGGCCCCTATAAGGTGTTGCAGAGGATTCACTACTACATGAATGAGGGTTTTAAGACAATATTTGAGATAATTTTTGGGTAAATTGTCTTAACATAAGGAAAAAAAAACTTGTGTATTGTCTTAAATATTGTCTTTAAGCGGGTATCTTAAAAATTATTGTCTTAAAGATTATTTTTGTAAAAAATATTATCTCTATAAAGACAATATATAACACAAGCATTATTGTCCCTTAGGAGACAATTTCATTTTTGTGTTCGTGGAGACAATTTTATTTTTATCTCTCTACAGATAGCTCTCAGATTAGAGACAATATGTCTTTAATACTAGCTATTGTCTCTCTAGAGATGATAAAAAAATTATTTAAAGATCACTTTTGTCTCTTTACAAAAAATATAAAACAATGAATCCAGAAATATCTCACCATTGAAATAAATCGATATAAAAAACATTTGATTAAAAATAAACTACAAAATCATTGACTAATTCATTTTAGTGCATAGTGGAATCGAACCACCAACCTCCTGCTTGCAAGACACACACTCTTCCATTGAGTTAGTACACTTTAAAGAATTATATGAAGAGTTATGACAATCCTTAAAATTACATATATAGCCATTGATGTAAAAAACAAAAATTGCAAGTACACAATGAATTTCAAATAAAACAAAATCGCATATTTCAATAGAGTTGATGTTGTAACACCCCTCCTTATCAACTTTGATAAGTAGAAGTGGTTATTGAAAAGAGTCAATTCCCAGTGAAACTTTTTGGGAATGGGATCTATAGGTCTCTTTTTTTACTTGCCAAAATTTCACACCCTTGCCCTACTTACCAGCATCATAAAGATGAACTAATGCATCATCTGGTAAAGACTTCTTTTTGGTATCTGCTAGACTATTCTATTTTCGAGAAGGATATTTTACTCTGTTGTTTTAGTTCTCATGTCATTAGAGTACATAATAACAAGTATCCAATTTGTGATAGAATATGAGGCATAATGAAATAAAAATAACACTGCTAGCAAAATAAAAAATTTCACTCAAGTTTAGAAATCTTAATCCAAATTCTAAAATCCCTCCCCATGCAATTCCAAAAATGAATTTCCTCAATTCCTTATGTTCCTCTAGTCTTCCGCTGCAACTCTTAGATATTCCAAGGCCCAAAAAGTACCAAATTTTTTGAGTGCAAGAAAATTACCACAACATAATAGAGAGATAAATCATAAGTAGTGAGAAAGACAATGAGATTTCTTAACGTTCACCCCTGCATGATATGAAAGATTATATTGTTAAATTGTTCCATGTAAAGTAGCAGGCCTTTTTAGATTATATGTGAACTGCCAATCTCTCCAAAAACATTATTATGGATCAAAGTTTGATCAGATCACCCAAAGTTGGATGGATCAAAGATAACCTACCTAGCAGTGATTGAACTCTATGAGCAATACCTAAAGGGTGGAAACCATTTTCCAATAGATGATACAATATTTTCACTTCTTGCAGAACACATGTCATGACACCTATGGAAACCTAAAACATAATAGAGACACAAGTTACCCACATAAGTAGATGTTTCCACTTTCTTTTCATGAACCCAAAGAGCCTTTAAAGTCAGTACAATTAACTTATATTCACATATCCTCAAATGTTAACTTATATTTGAAGGTAAAAGTTAACATAAACCATTTTTTTATTAATAATAATGGACATATGTAGAACCAAATAGTTTGAATTGATGATTCTTTTGAATTATTAAAAAGTGAAGCGCATTATGATTATATGGTACAAAACTTTAGTATAAGCTCTAAATATAAGTAGATATAGTAAAATTTGTCCTAATATTGCAACACATTCTATCCAAATATAATTAAAAACATGTAGCTTGCTAAAACAAAACCCTCTACAAGCATAAAAGGTGCTTAGTAGAATATATGTGTGCTTTGACTTCTTAGCAACATCAAGGAAAGACTTAGTTTCAAAACTAAATTCTTTAATGAGCTCCATACCATTATTTACCACTTCAGGTAGAAGTGTTGAGTGTGATAACTACTAAAAAGACATATTATTATTACACATATTGGAAGAAATCTCCTTGAACTATGCATAAAATATAATCATTATACTAGAGAAAGCTATACAAATGCAACATCTCAAATAGTGACAAATGAACTTAAGCCCTTTCATTGAAATTTTTAGAATTAATGGAGAATAGGCTCTTCTTGTTATGTAGTTGTGAGTTTACTTTTCATAGTTAGTCTATTCCTATTCTTCAGGCATATGATTTGTTGTCTCTAATAGATTGCATCTATCTAACATTGGAAATTAATGTGAAGCTTGTGTTGCATTTTTCTTGAAGGAGCTCCTCGTGATCTACACTTGTGAGCTCCTCTTGTGCTGGTTTGCCATTTCATCTTCCCTGTGGAACTCTTGACATGGTATCAAAGCTGCGTGGCTGTAGGGCTACAGGGATGAGTGAAGAGCGTGACTGAAGTGGATTCGTTGCGAGATTTGGGTGGTAAAGTGGGATGAGCACACTGTATCACTCCCACAATTCTCATTTTGGAAACTTGGTGTGAGCTTTGGATAACATCGTGATTCCAAGTTGTATAGCTGTGACTAACTTTGCAACTGCTTGGTGGATAAGTGGGCTGATCTTTTGCTGCATCCGCATGAGAGCTGTTGCTTTTGGATGTCGAGGTTTTCCGAGGAGGCCTAATCACAGAGGGATTACTGTGAGATTTTCATGAAATTCAGTTGTCTGGTGGCTGCGCGACCCTGTCACTGCCTGTTTTCCTTTGAAAGCATGCTTGAGGTGGCTATGGCAGCTGTGGAGTGAGAAGAGATTGTTGCTTGGTATCCTACGTGTGGATTTCCATGTGAAGGTTGTGTGTAGAAGCATTGACATCTGAGTGTTGTGCATAGTGGGCTGAGAGAGACCATGGATTCTTTGTTTACCATGGCGCTAGAAAGAGGGCATGGTAACAGTTGTAGCAAGTATCCACGGGTGTGGAGAGAGGTTTGTCTGGAGCACGCACAAAGTGGTTGAGACTACTTTGGACCAACAATGGGTTCAATAATTTGTTGATAGTATGAAGAAGCATTATTGACAACGGAGTAGTTGACTTACGTTGGAGGTGAAAATTGTTTCGCCACTCTCCATGTCGACGTAGTAATTGTTATCAAAAACATTTGGAGTGATGAGATCCAATTTTGTTGAGTTAACAGTGTCATTAACCACGAGACATCTTGAGTAAAGAGTGCTTGAAAAGGTGGTGTTTGTTTGCTGCCTCTGCGAGGTGATGCTTGTTTGCTACTCCTCCTCCCCATGGTGGTGCAGTAATAATTATCACTCAGATAATTAAAGTTTTTTTTCCCTAAATATTTAATTAAAAATATGGAGAAGAGCTATGCGTTATTTGAAGGAGTTATTATTTGATATAAGGGGGTATTTTTTTAAAAGGAATTTGGGGTGAAGATTTGGGGTTTATTTAAATATTGATTTTTTTTATTCGTTCAAGATGAATAATCAAATTATAGAAGCTTATGTCAATGAGAGTAATAATCTTGATGGTTGAAATTACACCAATTGGAAGTTTAAGCTCCAGATTCTACTTGAAGGACAAAATGCCTATGGCATTGCCACTGGTGATGAGGTCAAGCTGATAACTTCAACTGGTGGATCCAATATAGCAATTCAATACTGGGAGAAAAGGGGGATGAAGGAAAAGGTTCTTCTCAAGTTATCTGTCAAAGATTGCACCATCCCTCACATTTAGGAGCGCAAGACAACAAATTATATATGGACAATTCTCAAAGAAATGTACGAGATCAAGAACAACAGTAGAAATTTCTACCTCAGGAAGAATATTCTCTCCATCAAGATGGAGGAGAATGAGCTTGTTTCTTCGTTCGTATCCTGAATAAAGGAGGTTAAAGATAAACTAACTGATTTCGGCAAAACTGTGGTGAATGATGATCTAGTGACATTTACCATGAACAACATGACGAATGATTATCAGATGTTTATAAAGGGATTCAATGCAAGAGAAAAGCCTCCAAGAATTGAAAAGCTTACTGGGATCTTACTAGAAGAAGAGGAAAGGAGGTTGTCTCTCAATCCTCAAAATCTAGATCTTGCATTGATGACCAAGTTGAAGCCAAAAGGGCAAGTAGTGTCTGGTCACAGGAAAGGCAACGTATCACGAAAGAGAACACCACGAGGTATGACCTTGCATAAACATGAATATGCTCCTAAATGTTTGTATTTTTCTAAGATAGGGCATATTGCTAAATTTTTCCATAAGAAAAAGGCAGATGGGGAGAGGTACAAGCAGAGAAGAAATGCAGGTCATCTAGCTGATGCAGATCAAAATTAGGATGCCACATTTTTTATGGCTGAGACTAGACTAGCCATAAAGGAGGATAAATTAGATATTTTGTTCGTAGATTCTAGTGCTTCCTCATGTACGATAGGTAAAATGAAATGGTTCAGAAATTTTAGAGAATCCAACAGTGGAGTAAAAGTGTACCTTGGAGATAATAGAGTGTACGAGATCAAGGGACATGGAGATGTTATTATCATTATGCTTGATGGAAAGATAAAGAATATATATGATGTGTGGTATGTTCCTGGTATTACGAAGGATCTAATTTCTGTATCAAAAATTACAGATCAGGATCTCAAGATAGACTTCTTTAAATCTTATTATATTATTAAAGACTTTTTGGATGAGATGAAGCCTATTGCTACAGGTATTTGTATAAGAGGACTCTACAAAATGGATGTGAAGAGTACACCACAATAAGCATTGATGGCATCAGATAAGTCCGTTGAAAATTTATGCCATCAGCAACTTTGGCACATCAATTTCAATGGCCTTCTTCTACTGCAGAAAAAAGGTATGGTAGATGGTCTTCCTGTTTTGAAAATGTTGCATATTGATTGTGAAGCATATGCATTTGGTAAACAACATAGAGATGAATTTCCTGTTGTTAAAGATAGGAAACATAGGGATACACTCGAACTTGTACACACTAATTTATGTGGCCCTATACAGACAGGATCATTAGGTGGGGCCTATTATTTTCTAATCTTTGTTGATGATTGTACAAGATTCACATGTGTGTATTTTCTTAGAAAGAAGAGTCATGCCTTTGAGCATTTCAAGAAGTTTAGGAACATGATCGAGAAGCAGACATGAAGGTTCATCAGGATTCTTCGATTAGATCAAGGTGGTGAATTCAAGAAAGGCGATTTCATCAAATATTGTGAAGAGCATGGGATACAACAACAGTTTACAACACCTTACTGTTACAGACATTTCTGGGCACTTCAACCCCAATCATAAATGTCCATAAACTGAGGGCTCATAAGTCCCTAGAAGTGTTGCTTCATTGCCTAAAGGAATAAGGTCAAGTGATTACATCATCTCCCAGAAGTTCTCCACTAAAAATTGCTCATAAATGGTCAGAACCGGACCATAATAAAAACCCAGTGCAGAGGGTGCGATGCATATCACCTTCCTAGTGTACAAGGTGTGATGCATACTGAATGGATCCCTAGTGGAGTCGCCATTTTGTTACCAAGAATAGTGTCCACTCGGATGCTGCTATTCCCACTAAGACTGGTAGCTATCTTAGAAACAAACAAGTAAATTCTAATTTCGTTTTCCTTTATGAAAATAGATAAGAGTGGAACCAAGGAGACCAACCTTAGTCTTGCGCTTGATTTCCTTGTTTGATTCCTCTCCTTCCTGATAGAGCTTTGCCGCTTCTTCTTCATCTGCCCAACTTCAAAGAGCACCTATGGAATCATAGGAACATACTACTATCGAAGAACAAATATCTATATCCATAAATAACACAGGACCAGATGTGTGTTAACCATACAAATGCATATATAATTAAACATACAAGAATATGGAGGAAAACTTGAATAGCTTTATTAAGATGAAAAGTAGCAAGAGGATTACAACCATATGTTCTGACCCAGCATCATCCTCCAGCAAGAAGGCCCTTCTTCACCTCAATTAAAGCTTAGATCACCCAACACTATGAAATTACACTAGAAAACCAACAACACTTCTCTATAAGATACAAAATTCCAGCCCTTGGATCTCTGTGATGAGGGATCCATATATAGATGATTATAGGGAGGTGAGTCATCTTCTAGGATCTTGATTAGTGTCCTCTCTCTGATAGTTCCTGCTTTCACTTGGAGAATGATGATCTCTTACTCATCCCTAGTTAAAAATAGAGAGGCAAGTGCCAGAGGGGAAGCTTCTGGAAGATTCCATGATCTGCACTGGGCTTTCAGTATGGTCCAGTTTTTACCATTTATGAGCAGTTTTTCAATGGAGAACTTCTGGGAGATGATGTAATCAGCTGACCTTGTTCCTTTAGGCAGTGAAGAAACACTTTTAGGGACTTAGGAGCCCTTAGTTTACAGACATTTATGATTGGGGTTGAAGTGCCCAAAAATGTCTATAACAGTTGCCCCCTAAAGCATGAGGTCGTTACTCTTTCTGATGTCGGGTGAAATGCTTTACTATGAGGATCCGAAGTTTTTTCAAGCTGGGAGGCGACCTGTAATAAGATATAATATAATACATTATTTTGACAACATTTTTTCATGATCTAGCTAAGGCAAGCATTCCCATGCTCAACTTTATAAATTCATTTTCATGTACATAGGACAGACAATCGTCTGTGTGACAGACTGATGATATGGACTCATCATCCTTTGATTTGGATGATCATTTGTTCGGAAATGATGTACACTTGATGTCTTTATATTCCTGAATATATCGCAGCCCGGATGGCTGAAACTAGATTCGGGGTATTCAAAACTCATTCAATCTTCACTCAGAGTACAAGTCGAGCCATGTGAAAAATGTTCTGGAGTCGAACATGGAAAGACATTGCCTAATTACCAGCCAATGATGTAAGTTGTTAACAGGCGCGAGTGTAATCACCAATAATGGAAATGACCCTCAAGGTACTACAGTAAAATTCACATGGTGTGAAAAAGGACTTAGCATCGAACACCACGTAGAATCTCTCGATCAAAGGCCATTGATGTAAACCTATCTCCGAAAGTGAGAAACTTGCCATTGAGGCATGCAAGCTTCAAAGTACTAAAAGGGTTGTTCCTAAGTCAACTTCTTGGATAATAAGCTGATGTTGACAAGAAGCAACCCATCGTAGGAGGGCCTTAATGAATCCCACATCAACGACACAAAACGAAGCAAATGATTTTGGAGGTGAAAACAATCTGACGATACAGGGTTCAGGGTGACGATCATGAAGGAATGGAGTATGAATGTATTGCAGTGGGTGAGACACAGGTGAATTGTCTGAATGACTTCTCTTGATCATATTGGTGACACTGATGATGGATTGGTAGCGTTAACCCCAAATATGGATGGTGTGATGAACCAATGGTGATGACCAGTGAACGGAACAACCCAACTGGGCATGGATGCGGAAGGAAAGTGTCATGTTCGAGAGCGACTTGCTACCAATAAATTTTTTTCAAGTTTTGTTCCCAATTTTCCCCAATCATTGCTGACCAGTACCTCTTTATTTTTTTCAAGCTTGAGGAGGATAACATATGCTTGTTCTATAATCCGCCCTTCGGGCGAACCTATCGCTATATTTTAGCGAGCCTAGCAACAGTGAAACTCGTTCTCGTCCATGCGGACGAGTTTGGCGCTACTTGGTTTTAACAAGTTTAACGACAAAGATAACTCAGTCCCTTTCAATTTTAGAGAGTCTAAAAGGAATGGAAAGGAGATTCCAATGATTCTTTTTCGTCATATAATCCCTTGAGTCCGAAAAATCATAGAATAATACAAAAGGGATGAATTTTCGATAGTTTTAACGAGCCGAACAAGACAAGCGCTCGATCTTTTTGTGTAATAAGCCCTCAGGTCCAAAAAGATTAAAATCTAGAGGAGGGATAGCACTTCCGATGACTTTAATGAGCTAGAGAGGCTAATCACTCAGAAATCTTTTCATATTTTACGAGTCAGTTGAAAAGAGCTTAAAGAAGACTCGTTTTCGAGGAACGAGTGATGTTTTCGGGTAGCAGCTGATTCCAGGTAAGATTTGGAATTTTCCAATCATGGCAGTGTCACAAGGATGGCTAATAGAATCACTCTTTGCAGATGTTCCTCGAAGGGGTAAACAATCATATGGGGGTGAATGATCGGCTAAAAACAGAGTGGAGGTGATGATGAGAACACGACCAAGGCTCAAAAGCTGGCGATAAGGCATTCACAATGGTTATTTACCGATTCATTTTTTAATGAGCTTAAATGCTAGGGGAAACATTTGCTCATGACTTATGTTTATTTTTTAATGAGCTTGAACTATGCACTAAAACTGCTCATGGAAGGTTTATTTTTTAACGAGCTTGAACCCTGCGGTAACATTGCTCATGATAAGTTTGCATGCCCCCAGCATAATAACACAAATCGAGGTGCAAGCTCCCCAAGCTTCATTTCATTTAACTCGGTGGTTTTAATGAAGATTTACCTTCGAGATATTTGAAAGAATCGATTTGGAAAGGGAGTTGTTTCATTTTTTAATGAGGTTGACACAGTAAAAGAACTATCCTCATGGCAACCTTTGATCATAACTCATAAGGGGTTATGAAGGAAGGATCTGGTTCCAATGCCCCCAGTACATAATGTACAACATCACTGAATTGATCATCAAATGATGTAGCTATGGTAGGGCTTGGAGGAAATGCCTCGCAATGATCCACACTATCAAAATGTTCTGAGTTATTCTTCATTTTTGTTGATGTAGAAGATCTCATGGGACAGGTTTCCACTGTGGCCACTTCTGCCAGCTTACTCGGAGGCAGAAGGGAAAAAGTCCCCATTAAGGAAGGGTCTTTTAGGAGGCCTACTCCAATATTTTGAAGCAACTGAGAGCTTCCATGGATCATCGGAATGCTTCCTGTAACTTGTGAACTGTTGGGGAGAAATGTTTGTTGGTCGACAATTGTGATTCCTCCTTGGAAGGGAAATGCAATATTTCTGAAGTACGTCGACACAATGACAGCCATAGCATATATCCAGGGCCTTCCTAGTAGGATTTTGTAATCAAGGTTTCCATCGATAACTTCAACATCAATTTCTATTGTTTTGCACCGCAATTCGACTTGCAAGTTACTTAAAATCCCATATGGAGTGTATGTTTGCCCATCAAATGCTTTTAACATCGTTGACGATCACGACAAGGGTGGTGAGCCTAAATTTTTCTAGCAATTCATTGACATAATACATGTAGATGCCCCCTCATCAATAATTGTTCGATGAACAGTTTTGTTGAGGGCTTTCACTTGAATAAGGAAAGCTAGTTGAGCTGGTAACTGAGGGTCATATCCTTTGTGATAAAAGGCTACAAGATTGGAATCCACTGGGTCAATCCTCACCTATCGTTGATAATAAAGTCTGCTTTTGGGAGGGGCAATTTTGTAGTACCTCAAGTGTCGACATAGCGGACGACGATTGGGCCGATCCTCCCACTATATTATAATGTTAGCTAACTCTGGCACAAGGGATAAATGCGATTTGTGTACTATCCCTTTGGCGCTTTATCGTTAGCTTAGGAATGATGGGTGGCACAACTTCAGTCGAAGTTGTTGTCGAACTACTAGGTTAATCTGTAGCCTTGTTGTTCGACATCTGTGGATTTCCATAATCTTTATTCCTTGTCGATATCAAAGCATCATTTTGTTGTTTCGAAATGGACAACATAAGCACTCGGGATGAGGAAGCATTGTCACTAGCAACCAGATTTGTTCCTGGGTTTGGAAATGGATCAGTCAATACCACTGAGGTTTTTGAATTCTTGAAGAATTTTCTAAGCTCAGCTTTATATAGACAATCTCTCGTCTGATGATCCTCATCACATATCTCACACCCTGAAGGAGGTTTCCTATGCCCATAAGGGTTTGCAGAAGATTTTTTAGGAGATGACTCCTCTTGTTTCTTCTTTTTCCCTTTCTTTTTCTTCTTGCCTCCTAGTTGCTTTGGTTCTTTGCCTTTGTTAGTCGACACGGTATTAACCTCCGAGGCAAAAAGTTTGTCATTTTCATTTTGAATAGAAACTGTATGGGCTTTCTTTGATGTAGCCTTTATGGTTTTCGTGCTAGTCGTACCTATCATGCCATTGCTGGCATGAGAGTCTTTGTTTGATTTAGGAGGGGGAGGAACGGAAAAATCCAGTCTAGGAGCATCAGGGATTTTATCGTAGAGCATGCCAGACTAAGTATAGATCAAGTCTAGATATTGTGCACGAGCAATAAGTTGCTCTTCAGTGACGACTCCTCCCTTTGCCACATCTTTTGTAATAGAAGGTAATAATGACTTAATAAACCATTCAGCCAACAGCTGATCAGGAACATATGTTTTTACCATTCTACGATGACGTCGCCACTCATGAATATGATTGGATATGTGAGTGGTCGTCATTTGTTTGAAATTTGTAAGACGCTTTGTTCCCATTTCGTACCTTATGGGTAACTGAAAATGGGTTAAAAAGGTTGTGGCTAGGGTACTAAAGTTATCAAACGAAGCTCTAGTCAATTTGATATACCATTTTTATGCCAGACCAGTTAACGTTTGCTGAAAAAGGCGAAGCCTGATCAAATCATCATTGAGAGTGTTTGATGAACACCACAGATGAAAGGTCATTACATGATTCGAAGGGTCTTCACTCAGATTTCCATTAAATTTAGGAATATCTGACAGAAGTTTATGAGGAATCACCGACCACCAAGGGGCATAAGCAATTGGATCATTCGTCAGCCGGTTTAGATGTGGTAATTCTAGAGTGGGTCTTTGCATACCAGCATAATGTATTTGATGTTGGTAAATTTGATAAGGTTGATGGGCATAACCATTATAATATGGTTGTTGATAACCGCTTTGGAAATGTGGTTGCCCATTATTTACAAAGACTTGTTGCTCAGGTCCCTGATATGATTGCTAGAATTGCAGTTGTTGATATTGAACCAGCCATTGTTTTTGGACCATTTGCTGTTGTCCAATACTAGATGAGGAGCCATAGTACCTATTTGAGCCTGAATCACTCTAGATAAGGAGGCACTAACCTGAGGTTGTGATTGAATCACTGAGACAAGAGGTTATTGTATTGCAACCTGAGAAACTTGGGGTTGACATACAATAGGTAGCGCTTGTACTTGCGATGCAGTCACCATAGCAGGTATAGTGGGAATATTTGACACAGGGTGGACTAGTTGCATTGAATATACAACCCTTGGTTGCTAAGGCAGTATTGGTACCCAACCACTAGATGTAATTCCAGTTTGACCTGAACTTTGTTGTAAACTCCCATATGGTTGTTCTCCGAGAGGGAACAATGAAAAGGCATACTTCCCCCCATATGGTGGCAATCCAGTACTTAAAGGGTAGATTGGACTTTGAAGACACATTGGATCAATTTGTTGAGTTTCAACATTAGAAATACCAGATGAGAATCCGGATGAAGAAATAGGAACTGACCATGTCGTCGAAACAATCCCTGATTGGACTCCGGCTTGTAGTTGATTACTTGCCAGGACATATGGTACACCAACAAACATTGTTGGAGTAGCAGCAGGAGGTTCTGCTGCTGTTGCATCAGATGACACAGTCATGGATGTCGACGGTTGTTCAGACATATTTAGTCTATCCAAAAGATTTCCTAGTGATTCTATAGGAACCTGCGATGAAGGGAGATTAATTTCTAAGACCAACGAGGGAACAGTGACGTTATTCCGATTAAAATAAATTTTAGACGCTTTGACATGACTTGTTTTTTCAATTTTAAAGAGTCGAGAAAAAACAAAAGATGACTCTAGTCACCTTCGATTTTTATTGAGCCTGAAGTGACAAGTGCTCATAGGAACTTTTCATTTAAGGAGTCTGAAAAGGAGCAAAATGGACTTCTCTGGAGATCTAGGCAGAGAGGATTACCAAACCAATCGCAAAACTGTAGAATACTTTTTACGGTACGGCATTCAATCTTCCTGAATGCTGTGTTCAGTGCATTGCGATCGATAGGGCGGCAGACACGGCTTCCTAAGGATAAAGGATGTAGCCTATTGTGGTCTCCCAAAATATACTCAGCGGTACGTGGGAGCACAAGTCCATACTGGCACTTGCCATCTCAGAGTGGAGGATTCACCCAACCAACAATGAAAATAATAGTTATCAGGTTTTACGATGCCAGAATACTTCTCTACCCTAGACCTCTAGATGTTGTGCGTTAGGTTCCAAAGCATTGTTAGATTCATTAAATTTATTTTTAGTTGATCTTGCTTAACAATTTGCCTTTCAGGTTCATCACGTGATGTGTATATAATTCCTAAAATGCAGTCTAAGATGATAACCAAACATTTAATCTTCTTTTGGCAATGAAAATCCTAGCTACTAAGGAAAGAAAGTTAAGAATCTTTCAGCAAAGAGCACAGAGCACACGCTAAATGCATTGTCCTAAATCAAACCAAGCAATCAAAATGCAAGTGCACATGCATGTATTTGTTTTCAGCCTTCTTAATGTATGGATGATGATAAGAAAGCTATGTGCAAATCTGAATTATTTTCAAAGCGACAGTACTCAACAAATTTCTTTTCAAAATGAAGTGAAGGTAGGAGAGACACTTTGCGATTTCGAAATGGAAATTTCTTTTAGACACTTTAAAAACTATTATTCAAATTATATGCAATAGTAACTATATAATCGACTATCAAGAACAATAGGATTGTCTTATAAAACTAAAAATGACAGCTATCACACTTTCAGATCAAGAAACGACAGTTCGACTACGCTACTTTTTTGCAAAAGAGAACTGAAAATGGCGCACAATACATAAAAACACTTACAGTTCTTTGCACTTTGGAGGTGGAATAATGTAAGAGAAGGGGGTTTTCATAGAAATACACTGACCACAGACAGTAAAACTCTTGAATAGGACTAAAAATAGTAAGGAAAAAACCAAAGTCTGAAGGTAAAGTTAACCTTCCCTGACCATAGCACCTGTTACACAGTGAAACTAGTATGCAACGCACCTACTGCACTCGGGAAGTGCGATGCATACAGTCTGCCTTGAAGGTAGGGTGCGATGGTACCAGTGTGAGACTTTAAACAAGTTTTCACTCACAGTTTGCAATTCAGTTCAGGAATTTATGACGAGTAAGTAATGTTCATTATATGTAAAACACAAGGGTGATATAAAGAGGTTACTAGAGCCACCACTTAGGGAAATTAGACTGTTTGCAGATCGATTGTTTAATTCATAAAAAAAACCTAGAGATAGACTGAAGCAGCATTGATCTACTTTGCATTTGTATAAAAAATGCAATTCGAAGGCTAGCTGGCTTGGCTTTAGGCTTCGTCTATAAGTTTATAAAAGAAACAAAGATAGGCTAACAAACAATCTAGTCGCTCCCCAGTGGAGTCGCCATTTTGTTATCGGGAATAGTGTCCACTCGGATGCTGCTATTCCCACTAAGATTAGTGGCTATCTTAGAAACAAACAAGTAAAGTCTACTTTTGCTTTCCTTTATGAAAATAGATAGGAGTGGAGCAAAGGAGACCAACCTTAGTCTTGTGCTTGATTTCCTCTCCTTCCTGATAGAGCTTTTTCGCTTCTACATTGTCTGCCCAGCTTCAAAGAGCACCTGTGGAATCACAACAACATACTACTATCGAGGAACAAAGATCTATATTCATAAATAACACAGGACCAGATGTGTGTTAAC
>APFE030574505.1:83972-106391 GCA_000404065.3 Pinus taeda
ACTCAGCATAGTTGTCATGGATAAAAGATGACTTTCGACCTCTATCTTGAGGATTTTTCCTTCATAGAACTTCATGACAAGAGAGGAAAAAACATATGGGTGCGTGTTGGCCAAAAATCATTACCAAATTTAGGTGGCGCGGGTGTTGCTCTAGGATAGAGCGCCAAAGGACGCGCCCCCTTTTTAGGAACTGAGTCATTGGCGCAGGTAAGACACTGTGTACCTGCGCTAATGGAAAAAGGGCACTTTTTAGGGATAATTTGCAAAAGGTGTCTTCAGGGAACATGAAGTATATACTCAGGGGAACACAATGCAAGTCTTTTTTGGTTATGTCACAGGTCCCGAAATGTGTCCTCCAATGTACAAAAACAAGGGTAACAGGGACGGTGACCAACGGTGACAAATTACTGTGTAACAAGGCATGTAAGAAACTTTTCACCAAGAATATTGCACTCCATGACACTATCACTACCATACAAAAATATTCATCATATCCATAAACACTCTACAAGAATTAGATAGCTAACAAGATTCAGACAACCACCTATGTCTGCAACACTTTTCCATAGGTTATGCAGTAGTCACAATGAATTTTCAATCAAATTTCCAATTGGAGTGACGTTCTTGTGAAGAAGAATGCACCTGTTTATCCCTTGTGTAAGAACATCAAGAACCTGTTCTAGCAAGAAACATGAATTTAGATATGGAAGTGAAGAAGCAACTCTTGGATCAAGACAATATTTAGATGATCATATTAATCAGTTGGAAGGTGCATCTCAAGAAACTAAATGTGCTCTTCATGACCTCCACCCAGAGGCACAAAAACATTTCATCACCTTGAGCATGTTGTCCACTATAGGTTATCAATAGCTCTAGGATTTTGTCCATTCATAGCCCAATGATCTCAGTGCACAAACAGTTGAAGAATTTTCAACATGTATACACTTCTAGACTCATGGAACTCATATGTTTATGCATTTTCCACAATTAAGGAGTTGAATATTCAAAGTGTTCTAGATTTGGGTCCTTTGTTTGAAGGTACCGTAGCCAATCAAAGAAAAATCCAACCACCCAGAGCTCAGAAGCAGCAACATCAACACATTGAATAGAGGGTGAGTCAATGGATTGTGGTCAAGGAATGTTAGGCCCTTCACTTTTGAAGGAATAAAATTTTCGAAGGACATTTTGGATAAATTCCCTGGAAGAAGAGCACCAAAAAATCAAAGCAACAATAAAATATTTCTTTAGGAAGTTGCGCTGTAGAAATTAAGGGTGTGCACAATAGAAGTTGGAACTGATTTTGATAGAGCCAACAAGAAACCAAGGTAATGGCCCCAAGTTTCAGAAATGGAGGATCAAGCTAGCGAACGATTGAAGACTAGATCAAGTGAACACAAGTTATAAAATAAGATGTGAAGTATCAAGAAATAAGTTTATAAAAGCATTGCAAGGTTTTAAGAAGAATCCTGAAATTTTTGTTAAAGATTTGAGCTATGCAAAAGAAAGATTGCTTGTAGGAAAAACTAATTATGTAATGATTTATGGTTGATACTTTTTCTTAGCTATAACAACTGCACACAAGTGCATAATGTGTCGTAAGATGTATTGAAGGAATTTTGTTGTACTTGGGCTTTGAACTTTAATAATAAATGAAGAATGGGAGTTTTATCTTATGTTTATGTATTTCACAGCCACTTTTAAAATTTTATGCATGTTGTTATTCTCTTTTAAACGTATAAATTAGCTCATTGCAAACAAATGTAAGGATGGTTGTGTAGACTACATAATATATTATTCTATATCCCCTTCTATTTTTCTATTGTTTTGGCTCACTTCGGGTGAGATTCTCCATTTCTCCAAGGGAGTGAAAATGTTGAATAAGTGCTAGACTACGCGGAAATATTTGTTGGCACCCTAGGAAAAACTCTGGGTCATTCTTCATTTAAAATTTTCCGCCAATAGATCATCCCATCACTCTTAGGGTAACTACCTAGTCCTCTTGATCCTCCCACTGCAATGGTTTGATTTGTGTCTTGATGATTAGAGAGCCAATCTCTACAACTCAAGGTTATGTTGGTAAGGATGACAATGATTTGACCCTATATTCGACAAATTACTGTCAGATTTCATGTTATCTAGTGCATTAATTTAAAGAGGAATGATATGGCCAGATGACTGATATGTGAACTTCAAACCAAGTCTGAAGTTTGACTCTTTTCTCTTCAAATTTACAATTTCTTCAACAATATACTAATCAATAAAAATTCAACATGGATTAATGTAATTTTTAGCTACCAATTGCTTAGCTTGGTTGTTATCTTTGTAGGTTAAACCCCAACTCCTTCTAAGGCCTTTTCATGGCATTAACTCTTGCCCAATTAGGTTGACATTGATATATCTATTTCTCATGGGCTTCATCAGTGGAAATTTTATGAAAACCCAAATTTAAATCAAAACATTGACTTGTTTTCTTCCAAAAGTGGGCATATTTCCACTTAACTAGGACAATGAAGAGGAGTCTTCATTCATCCTCCCTTGAGGTAAGATACTATTGAAATTGAATTTATCTCGAATCTTTACATAAAAGTTTTAGGTTAAATTGAGACAAGACTAAGAGGTTTCCCTTTCCCATGCTTGTAGGTTAGTCTTTCGACTACACCTAAGGCATTCATGGAAATTACTAAATTCACACAATTTCATCTTTAACTCAACCCTTACAGGTACTCATTGTTAATACCCCTTTGCAGGTTTCCAAGCCATTCTCAGGCTTCAGCTTGTCTGTGGCTGAAAAATTATTTGTAGTTAGAGTTTCCTTTGAAAAAGGCCATATTCGCCAGGGTTTATAGTTCTCTTATATACAATTGTCCGATGGTTTATATGTTAAATATATAGGGACGAGAGCCCTATCGCTATGAACAAAATACTGTAGTATCCATTATTTTCCTAATTGAGAGTTTACCCCTTTTTGTAAATGGTAAACTTGTCTATTCAATGATCTAGGTTGCGGCCTAAACTCGTATCGTCATAATTGTAAAATTTCTCTTCTTCATTCACAGGAAGAACTACCGCAAGTTTCTTTCTCATATGTTATTAGGCATGCTTAGCATAATAAAGTAATGTTTTTAACATAAAACATTAGAATATATCTTGGTTGTAGTCATGCATGTGTAGAGGAATTGTTGGTTGATAAAAGGTGTCTTTTAAAACTCATAATTACCTCACATTAATCATCAACCTGGGCAAGTCCTTTTATTCCAAGAATGTACACAATATGTGCATGCTATGAATCCAGAGAATAATGTTTCTTAAAAGGAAGTATAAACCTTTCATACAAGAGTAAATGGATGCATTTATAAAAATCAAATTGCAACTGTTAAAGGAAATATTACATCTAAGCATCAAGACTTAATCCACTGTTGAAATCGTAATCAAATCTCAAACAAGCAATTCAATTGACAATAGCATCAACTGAGAGCATAGTAGCAATAACCAATATCTTCTTAGTTGATTCAATCTAAATCACACTCAATCTCAATTAAACAATCCAAATGGAAATGATGTCAACTGAGAGTTCAATAGCGATAACCAAACTTTTTAAGCTAGTTAAATCAATAAGGTTCACTATCTTAATGGCTAATTATGTTAATCTACACTAAGCATAAATAGAATCAAATGACAAGGCTGTAAAACATGTAAAGAAAATGTACTAACTTAAATATAGGAAATCGGTAAATAGAAAATAAGATAAATCACAGAGAATGGGAAAAATATCGAACCTCACAAACTTGTGTGAATCAGAAAAATATAACACAAGGGATAGCAGTTTAATCAACCAAAGGTCGGGCCCTTAGCCACCAACGAATACTGTTGAGCTACTTCAGAGAATACGAATGAACAATAATATAAACTATATATTAACCATTGAACTCAAGTCTCATTACAATATGGTCGTGTTCTCCAACCGCACAAGTCTGTAAATTAAAATTACAATTTGAAATAATAGAGATTGATCCTCTTTCCTCCCATAGTCTTTTGCTTTTATAGTCAGAAAGAGGTAAAATATAAATGCGATACCTTAGGATTAGAAGATCCTGAGGGATTTGCAGCTGAATGCTATCTTCTAACACCCTTCATATTTAGTGTTGATCCTCGTGATTCGTCCTCCGACCTGACTACAACTGACACGCCCCATTCTTCCTTTGTTGATTTATGTCATTCCGTCTCTAGGGAACAACAACTGTTCCTTTCATCATTTCTCTGCATAAAAAGGAGTAAAATTTAGTTACGGTGGGTAAATCTTAATTGAGAGTAGTTCATCTATTTTTTATCATAATCCAATAATATGTTAGTGAATCAAGATATGAAAGAGATAAGAAAAGAGGAAAAAGTTGATGGAATTAAGAGTAAATACATACCCATTTCGTAACTCAACATACTCCCCTGCTTACCCTATTTCATGTCCTCATGAAGATTAAGTAGTTCTTATGCAGTGCAGTTAAAGATTAGGCTAGAGAGAAAGCGTCAAAAATTGGTCTAAAACGATGATGTTGAGCCAGGTGCGCAAAGGCAAGCCCTTCCTTTTCCTCAAGCAATTCATAGTTAGCCCAATAACCTTTAGGGGGATACCAAATAATGGGGCTCCGAAACTGACATCCTAACTAATAAGGTCCTTCTCTCAAAATAAGATTGCTATAGGTGACAATACGAGCCGCAACAGCTTTAAAATTTCTGTAATTAAATGGTTCCCTATCTTTCACACTACTGGTGGAGATCGTCCATCTGATCTTAGATGCAGTCAGAGATCTTTCTTGAATGGAGGCAAAATATGGTATTCCTTTCTGCACAATCTCCTTATGTATGGGCCCTAGAGTTTGAATCACCCCTTCTCATTTCATCAAATTCTTATGGTTGGCAAACATTTGTAAGGGGTAATTAGGTTCACTTCTCACCCAAAGATCCAATACATGTTCCTGTCTATGAAATGCATTATAAGTTTTAAACCATTTGAGTTGGTTAACTGCAAATGAAATAAAGGCCTAGAATTGAACATCCCCTACAAAAGGGTTAGGGTTCTTTTCCACCTCATTCTCTAATATAAAATTGTGCAAATAAAAATCACAAAGAAGCCTTTGGACCTTTATACCATGTTGCTTGCAACAATTTATAAAATCTTCAATTGTTCCTAATTCAATTGGTTTACCAGCTCTTACGACTTTAATTTTCAATAACAGGTACCATTCTAATAAAAACAAGGCATAATTGGTGGTGGGAGACCTGCATGCCAGGACATCTGAATACAGTGAGCAGATGGTGTTTGTTTGACTTATGACTCTATCTAGTTTGAACTTGATCTTCTCCATTTTTCTTCCGCCTTTCTACATTTTTCAAAAGTCTTGCTCTCTATTACATTCATTTCTTAAAGTTGTTTTTGCAGCTCTTGATATTTCTTCCAAGAAACAGTTTCTTGTTCAGATCGTTCCAACGCGAGTAGGGCTTGTACCAACTCCTCCTGAAGATTTAGTAGAAGGGGGTCATGGTGCGTCATAATGTCTTTGGCTTGCATGTCCATCTGAGTGCCTATGCTATAAGAGGGGATATCTTCTTTCTATACGCCTTTATTGTAGGAGGTTCAAACCTCCATATGAGTAGCTACGTCTACTAAATCTACATGCGGTCCTTCTTGAATAACGATTGTTTGAGCAGGTATGAGCTTAGTTTGAGTTCCTGCAGCCCTGCCTTCATATAATTTTGTTTGCACAACCACATTTACTACCTTAGGGGTATTGTTCGGAACCTTTCCCATTGTGATTTCTTTTATTTTTCTTTGGAGCCTCTTGACCATTTTATGAAGTTTCTGGTGTTCTTTTCTTAGCTTCTTCAATTTCATTCTGGCTCTATACCTTTTCTGAGGAGTAATTGGTCTGCTAATAGTCTCATTAATAGCTTTTGTTGCTAAAGGGCCTGATTGTTCACCCTGGCTTTGTTCCAATAAGACCGTGTCTCCAGATTTATTATCACACTCCTGAATAATCTCTATCTCTGCTTCCTCTTCTTGGCCTATATTTTTTGTGTCTAGGCCTTTGTGATTGTTTTCCACTGGGAGCATGTCACTAGATTGGTTCTCTAATTCTTGAATAGCCTCTGTATATGTTTCCACCTTGTGGTTTGTATCTTTTGAGGAAGATAGAATTCAGGTATAGCTATAATTCCCTAGAGATTGGGTTTCTCCTAATTTAAGGTTAAGTGGTCCTTGAGGCTGCATGTAGAAATTCATGTTGGCCAGGACTTGGGCCATCCTTGTGTTGAAATCGTGCAACAGATCATCTTGAGAACTCATATTTGGTGTTGGAGGAGGTACCACTTCATTTCTTCTTTCATCATTAGAATACCCTGCTCCTTCCTCAAGTTCTGGTTCAAGGTTATCTTGTCCTCTTGACTCTGGTTGCAAGTCCTGTACATTTTCTAGGTTGGATAACTCTATGGGTTGACTAGCACTGCCTTGAGGATTTTTAGACGTTCCCTGGTTTGACTTCAATCTTGTAGATCATCTGCATTTGTGAGGTATGCTTCGTGAAAGAGAAGTCCTTTTTCATTTTGGAACAGGGTTAGGTGCTAGCAAGTTTTCACCTCTTTCGAGGGCCAGTATGAGATCATCCCAGGTTGATTATTGTTGGGAAAATTTGTGATTAACTATTAACCTGATCAGACAATGGTGGCTAACAACTGTTTCTGTGTGTTGAGACCATCTCAGCCTCTCGACAATGTCATGCAATAATAAATTCAACAGTGCAGGCAAATTAACAGAGCATTTTTGTTTTAAAATTGCTAAAAAAGTTTGAGTTGTTGCGGCCTTACCATGTCTTTATGCCCATCGTAGGTAATATAGTTCTAGACAATTCGTGCCAATTCTCCCCATGGTTCTCCGAGAGAAAATGGTTGAATGCCTTTACCCTTCTTGATTATCTCCTGTCCTTCATCCCTAAAACCTCCATAGTGCCATGTATCCTTAATCACTTTCCAGCCCATACTGGTTCTTCTACTGGCAACCGAGACGTTTCTACTATCACAGCATCTGCTAGAGTGATTTGTCTACCTCTTATCAAGGATTGTCCATTATGTAGATGCTGTAAAAATTCGATGGTGATTTCCTCATTGGGGGGTTGAAATCTTGTAAAATATGTTGTCCATCCTGAGTGAGCTAAAATTTCCCTAGCTTCATTGGAGACAGCCAGTGTTAAAGGTTCTCGGTGCACTGTTCTTCCTCCCATGATGCTTGACTTCTGCAAATGATTAGTGCAGTGGAGAAAGCACAGCAACGAGCAGAGCCGAGAGATGGAACAGAAAATGGTTATAATGGCTCTATTAGGTGATTAAATACCATTATCGAGGACTGTTATGATGCCACATGCTCTGTGATTATGGGATGTTGTATTATTCTACAAAATCAAATGAAAAGATGGCAGCGCATGCATAAGTATACTCGAGGTCCTCGCCCCCTCTCGAAATGATAAGTCACCTACGACTGAATGGATTGAAAGGATGACGCACTGGCGTCAAAGTACAGGGGTGATGGATTGGGTAATAAAAGTGGAAAGGTATGTATATTAATGAAAGGATCATAAAGGATATTGGAGTAATGAAAACAAGGCATGTAACGAGAATTATTAATAAGTGATAAGATTTCATGAGGTGATGTGATAAAGAAAAAGGATAGCATATGCAGAAGATAATACTTTACCATCATTATTCCACTTAAAAATGTTGTGATTGATTTTAAAAAATTAACTCATGCATAAAGGTTCAAGGTAAGTTAGGGACATAATCTCTCCGTAGAAAAAAATAGAAACATAAGAAGAGGGCATTATAATAATTATTGATGTAGAAAATACAACTTCAATTCCATAAGCAGAGCTTCTATTGCCTGCAGGCATCCATAGCCTCGACAGAGTTTCTTTCTAACCCTTGGGAACCATGGTCCATAGTAGAGACCAATATGCTGGCATGGAAACCAGATGAACACATTTCCATTCACTGGGAAGTAGCAAAAGTGGTTAGGCCAGTGCCTGATGAGACCTCCTGTTCCAAGGACTTTGTTCCTTGATGCATCCATTGGATCATATCCTTGGTGTGGTAGCCATAGTGGGAATGCCACTTCGCTCCTTCCTTATGATCATGGTAGGCTGAGACCCCCTATCCTCCATCTATGGAAAAAAATCATAAACTTGTTAGTGAATAGATATATATATATATATATATATTCTTAAACACTCCCCATTTTATATATAGAGGGTGGCTCAGTACTCCTTAAGAGTAGGGATGGCGGAAGAAGTTTGAAC
The DNA here is from genome assembly GCA_000404065.3 of Pinus taeda. Taxonomy (NCBI): domain Eukaryota; kingdom Viridiplantae; phylum Streptophyta; class Pinopsida; order Pinales; family Pinaceae; genus Pinus; species Pinus taeda. The sequence continues at coordinate 92,309 of APFE030574505.1, forward strand.
ATATCAATAGAAAAAATATACCCATCATAGAAAATTTTAGGGGCGAATGTTCGCCCTTTGGCGAAATTAAGGGAACATGAAGCACATATGTGAAGCATCCCCCTTCAAGATCTACAAATCCTTATTTGCACACCTTTGTGTGTGTGGCATCTCCCAAGTAAAGTGGGGATCTGGTCCTTTCTTCGATGGAGGAAAATTCATCTTTTGACGCAGCCATATGGTTCGATGCACCTAAATCAAAGATCCAAGCTGATGGAGTGGATGTGACAGCCATTAAAGCATGACCATCGCGTGCTCTCCCTCTCCCATCTCTCATTCTGTTATCATCCTTCTTCTTTGCATTCTCAAGCACAATAGATTGTGTTGCTGCAATTGCTTAGCCATCTCATCGATTGTTTTCCTCATGCAATTTTCTTCAGGATGAAAACCTTTGGAACAGTAGCTACAAAGTTTTATTTCCTTCTTCTTCTTACCCTTAGGCAAAGAAGAGCTATTTGAAGATTGTATGGTTCTCTCCTTCGATTCATTGAATGTACCCTTCCTTTTTGCTTGTTTCTTCCACTACTCTTTGGAGCATTAGTAGCCGCAAGTGCTTGGTTCTTTGAATGCTTGATTGCACCAATTTGGACTAACTTAGCTTTCTTTTAAGTTAAGGCTGCAATGAAGTCATTCAATGGAGGCATTTTCCATTTTTCCTGAGTCAATTTAGATGCTCAAAAAGATGATACAAATACGGATGAGTTGATATTCCTCTTTTTTGACTCCACATGCATCAAGTTCAACGAGGAGGGATTTAAACTCGGTTTAAGTATTCTTGCAGGTTGCTTAAATGAGTCCAAACCGCATTGGGAGTAGTGGCTCCGCTAACATGAAAGAGGAGTTCTCTAGAAATTGATAGGCATATCAGCCCAATTGATTCATCTAATTTATTTAAATACTTGATCTTCTCCATTGCAGAAGTCAGTTCAGTCTCTGTTCCCATTATTACCTTGTAAAGCCCTTTTCTTCGGAGGAGCAAAGTGATCTCTATCTTCCATTCGAAGTAATTGAAAGGATTTAGAACGCGTTTTGTAGGCTGAGAGAGATTATCCATTACTGCTTTCTATGCCTCCTGATGATCTATACCTGCAAATAAAACTGTGTACAATCCACTAGATTCGAACTAGCTCTGATACCATGTATAATTCTGTAGAAACTCCGATAGATCTAGAATTCTAGTTAAATTAAACACAAGTAATTTGCTGATATTCAAGAGAGGAGAGAAAGAATTTGCTCCATAAAATCAATGTATTAAATTAATGAACAATAGTAATACATGAGCAACCAAACCTCTAATCCCAAAGGGAGGTCATTATATAGAAATTGCCAAATCTAGAAAACTAGGAAAAAACTAGTAAAAATCTATAAAAGGCTAGGAAAGGCTAAAGTGAGGCCTAAAATAGCAACAATGAATCAATATAACCTATGCCAACCATCAACCATGAGGAAATAATGAGGAGGGGCACATTTCCCAAGGAAGGAAACTTTAAAACATGCTAGAATGGTCTGGGGGACCAAATCCCTTAATTTAAGGGGGAATCTTCATGTGGGGCACCAATCCTCAAATAACTCAAGTGGATGAGGTGTGGTTAGGTGTGAACATGCACTTAGATGTCTAAATGGTTTAGAAAAGTGGTTGGACCAATATTTCCATAATATTAAGCCTTTAAAGGCAAAAAACAAGGGAAAGTTGGTCCACCGAGCTAGTTTACCAAAAACCAAGTGTGAACATGATTTTTAGTGCATGTGGCTAAGTCAAGGATACTTAGGCTAAAAAATAAATGTAGATGTTAGGATTATATTCCAACAGTATTTTCTAATAAATATTTTCGAAGATATAGAATTACTCTCATATTTATGTGATATTTTTGAATAAATATTTTCAAAGATATAGAATTACTTATTTATTAAAGATGTTTTTCCAATACAAATGAAATACCTCCTAGGAAGGCTTTTAAAGTGTTTTTTTAAATAATTAAAGAGATTAAATATTTTCCCATTTTATATTTAAATTTTAATAAATATTTGTAAAATATTATTTATTTTATTATTTTATTGTAAATAAAATTAAAATATTATTTATAAGTTTATAGGTTTTAGTGGACATTAATCATCATCATTTTTTTCCAAGGAAAAATTTGTAATTTTATTAATGAAAATAAAATTACATGTTTCATTTGCTAATTACCAAGCATCACCAAGCCATTGGCCAATGATAAGAATAAACATACAAAGGAAAACAAACTAAAATACAATGGGTGAAAAACTAAGTTTTTCTCCCTTTTTTCTTCTTAACCTTGTGCCAACCCCCTTGAGACGACGAAGTAGTGACAAGTGCGAGTTGAATATCATCAGGTCTAGTATTGTCTTTATCTAAATCTAAATAGTCTGATGAATGTGTATGCTTGTACCCACTAGGTTCCATTGTTTCTGGAATGTTTGTTGTTTGTACCCAGTTGATCTATGGTTCCATGGGTTCTTGTGTGTGTTCCCCCTGGTTTTTTGGTGTCTGTGTTGTTTGGGTGTTCCCAAAAACTATGGGTTCATCATCTGCCTCATCCTCCTCCCCTTCCTGCTTTGGTGGAGGGAAATTCCAGCCTTTAGGCTATTTACTAGTCTTCTTCTTTTTACTGGAGTCTTTCTTAGCATCTGGACACATGTTCCTAAGGTGTCATGTTTTCCTGCAAATTGCACACCTAAAATTTGTGTTCCCATAGTCTAGTATCTTAGTCCAGTTCCTTTGTTTATGGATCAATTAGATATGATCTGATAGTCCTTTGCTGAGATCTACTTCCACACATATTCGTGCATATGTGTAGATCCTCTCTTCCAATCTTTGAGTATATGTCTTAATATATGACCCAATAATGTTCCCAATACCAATAAGAACACGTTCATCCCAAAAATGAAGAGGAATATTGTGCAGGCGGACCCATACAGGCATTTTGGAGACAATCATGGTGTTTGCATCAAATTATGGGAACCAAGGAGTGATGAACAGGCCTGTCGATACCCAGAAACATGGACCATCCTGTAGTATGATGTCCCTGGCCTTCGAAGAAGGGAATTTTGCTATGAAGAACCCTTTTGTGCATAGATGAATTTCACAATCCATAGACCAGTTGGGTAAGATCTAGTGAAAAAGCTCACTCAATTTTAGCCAAAAATAGTTGAAATGACAAATGATAGCTTCTAATTCAAACGAAAAACAGTTTACATATGTTTCTGTGTTATCAATTTCAAGTTTAGGGATGGAACGTAGCTACTCCACAATGTATGGGCTAGGGGAAGAACCTCATGATTTTGTTTGTTCTGTTTCTGCTCTTTCCCCTGTAGAATATTCTTGAAAGATTCTTCCCCTTGCTTTTGTTTCTATTTGGCCTCTGTGTTTTTTAAATTACTGCTCTGATATCCTCCTCCATGGTTTTTTGATTTGCTAGCTGATGCAGCCCCACCACGAAGTCTCAGATTGAGAATAATGGTAGAAGCTGCAAAGATGTGGCACTCCTTTAAGGACCCATTGTCCTACAATGTGCTACCCTCATATATCAAATATTGCATTTGGGTTGGGTACCCAAACAGTGTCGTAATGTTTTTCTTCAAATGTTTAACTTGGTCTATGTTTTTTACACATATTATCATTGAGGACCTTTTCATGTTCATTGGGCCACACCACTGAGGGGACCTCGAAAGGCCCGAAGGGCAGCGCTAAGCATCACATGACCAAGGAAGGAAACAGGGCCTCCGCATACAAGCCCTGGCCCAGTTCTTGAACCCACTAAGGCAATGGTGGGCCAAAGAGAAAGATACTTTAGAGGGGGGGAAAGGCACAAGGGATAAAAGCCCTATAGCCGAAAGCTGTGTGTCGAGTTCATATATATGCCCCCCCCCCGACGCACCAAGGCACAGGGGATGGAGAGCCCTCGTTCCCACCCCCTTCGCCGCGACGAGAGTACCATGACCTAGCTGTTGTAAAGAGCACTATGTTTTTCCCTGCGCCATTAAGCGACGAACTGCAGGATTCCGACCGCTGCAAGAAAACTAGGCCCGAAACCTGCATAGGACAATAGCACAACCCTCTACGCTATATCCTGACCACGTCCACCACAGGTCCATCTTCATGCCCCATATCAACCTCACCATTCGGTATGAGCAGACAACGGAGTGCCTAAGTCGATAAAAAACTCCAAGTCGGCCAGATGATGATGGTCTTGCTACCCGGGATGTAGAGACCTCCTTTAACCATTTTTCTCCTGTAATTTCAAACTCTAGGGAGCCTATGACCTAGAAAACGATTTGATCCTACATCAGATCACCCAAAACTACAAATCAAGACCCTCCATCTACTCGGTGCTTCGGCTTCCTTGATGCACTGCGTGCAGGCAATGGCAGCCACATCCAAACCCCAGTTCTCGGACCTAGATGACCTAACTTTGTTTTGTTCCATTTTCCTATCCATTAACCACCATCATTGTATATATAATCTATAAATTATTATTTTTTCTATATTAGATATTTCCTATAAAATTAAATACATAAAATTAATTAATTATTTTGTAATAAAAACATAACAATTATCTATCTACTAATATTATAATAACAAGAATCATAGTTATAATTAAAAAAATGATGGATTAAAACTACTAAAGATTTATATTTATTATTATCTTGAAAAATTATTTATTCAATTTATTTATTTAATAAAAATAATAATATTGATAAAATTATTAAAGTTGGAAATAATTTTTATATAATTAAATACAAATATAAATTTACGAATTTTTCAGCATTTTGTTAAATGGAAATGCATCGATAACTTTCAATTACTGACATATCCAATCTGGTTCAAGAATAAACAATATTACTATTGCTAGGAAAAAATATTCCTAGAAAGTTTAAAAACTCGTCCATTTATTAAACTTTTATTTATGTATTTTAAAACAAATTCGTGAAAATCTTAAAAATGAAAACTTTTGAAAGTTGATGAATAGTATTGAAATGTCAACTAACTAGACACATGTGTGGCTAATAGACAAATAATATTAAAATAGGTTATGATGTCAACTTTATGATGACAAACATGCCTTTAACAAGCAAATGCATGCTTCAACTATATGATATTCGACTTTTGATGTTGGCAACCTTTTATGGTCGGTCAATGAGATGATTAGATTGGCATTGACAACGATGTAGGGCCACCAACAACCAATGTGATTAAGTTGGGAGTTTGATATTTTGCATTGATTGAATTTATTACACCATCAATGTCTTGATGATTGTCAAGAAACTTGGATATAACTATTTGCTTGGTTTAAAAGTCTCTTCTCATGAACACTTTATTGGAGTATGGTTCGTGGATAAATTCTCAGTAGACACCTTATTGAAGTATGGTTTGTGTATAAATTGTCATGTTAATGGATACCTTCTTGGTGGTCTCCTTATTGGTGACTTGGTGACTTTTCTAAAGTGACCATAGTCACTCTCTTGTGAGTGATCTTTTTTATTAGTTCATTCTTTTGTAATTGACCTTCTTGGTTGATTATCTTAGTCATTATTATTTTTGTCAATACCTGGCTGATTATCTTTCATCATTAATTATCATTTTTTTTTCATCATTAATTATCATTTTTGTCAACACCTTGTTAGTGATCTTCTTTATTAGTTCATTCTTTTGTCATTGACCTTTTTGGTTGATTATCTTAGTCATTACTATTTTTGTCCATACTTGGTTGATTATCCTTTCATTAGTAATTACCATTTTTGTTAACACCTAGTTGATCACCCCTTAAGGAATGTCTTATCATTCATCTCTTTATCTCTTTTACATGTGGCTTACTTATCACCACCCTTCCATCGCCAACTTCCTTAGTAGAACAACCTTCTATTAATAATGCTTTTCATAACTTCCTTTTTGGCCACTTTTTCATTCAAAAGTCTTTTATTAATGAATTATTTAATGTTGAAGTCTATTCTATCAGCACAAACTTAATATATCAAACATGGTCTTATGAATCATCTCTTTTCATGTGGTACTAAGTGCTAGCACATGATGGTAGTACATTGCAATGATCTTTATCTTTCTACCTTCTTTATCCCTTATGCTTTTGGGAAATTCATCTTCAGTTAAATGTAAATGTGAATAAATAGGGTTACCTGCCATATAATAGATACATTAATCATATTGAGTTTTTTTCAGAAGAACATATATTATATGCTTAGTTAATATAGCTTGCTACCTTTACTATGGAAGGAAAGCATGGTTTTTTCAAAGATACCTTCCCCATATATTCATTAATTATGTTTTGTATAACAGCCATGTATAGTATTTAATTATTCTTTAATATATTTAAGAACTTTCTTATGTATATTAAAAAAAATAAATCTAGTTTAACATTATGTTCCTTGGTTTATATGTGTATTGTAAAATCATTTCTAATTTAGAAATGAGGTGATATTTTTGTTGCAACACTATAGAATTCGCAATTAGTATATATGTCTTTTATGACTTATAATTATTGGATATGTGTTATATTCCTTACATAATTAGCCTTGTGCACTATGAGCATAGGGGGTCAATATCCCCTGCCTCCCCTCACCTGTGACATTAGGATAGAATCCCTCAAAATGAAATTGGGTTCTTTTAGGCTTTCTTTTGGCCAATATTTTGACCCGTGTAATATCATTTTTATTAATAAATCTAATATAGATTGATATATTAGGGTTTCGGGTATTGAAAAATCCTATATGTGTCTTTTAATGGTGAAGTTAATACAATTAGAGTTATAGGTGTAGTTCCAATACTATTTTGTTGGTTTTCCCAATTAATGATTTTTAGGATAAATTACTGAGTACTGTGTGTGAATGTTATTGTTAAATTTTCTATTTTAGTAAGAATTCATGCATGCATTGCTTAATATAAATGTTTACAACTTGCAATATTATATTCATGTTATGACATATAAGCTATGAGAATATCATTTTAGGCATATTTAGGCATATTTAACAGTTAATTATCCATGCTTGGGAAAACACACATGCAAAAACATATGTGTGTGCAAATTTAGTATTCTCAAATTATTGGCACATGTATATAGCAATATTATCTTTTATTCTTCTACTTATAAATTTCACCATAACATATTGAATTTTCCACACAACCTTGTTATACCAACCCTTGGTCATCTACCTATTTAGTGTAACCTCATGAAGTTTTTTAAGAATGACTATATATCCTCACTGACACATTTCTAAGACAAAGCATAAATCTCAGTGTACAATTAAAAAGAAGTTAAGAACCTATCTAAAAAATGATGGAAACTTCAACCACTGAATACCCATAACACTAAGAATGGCACATATTTGAAGTTTTTAAACTATCTTTTCTCAAAGTAAGATTCTAAGCATTCTTAAACTAAAATTCCTTGTCTCGCATTTCTAAAGTTGGCGCTACAGTAGGCACAAGTTTTAGAGAAATGCACAAGAGAATGTATTGTGGGCCGAAGGGTTGGTCCCCACACACCATGTGTTGTACCATGCATTTAAGATTGTTCACCATGAGTTGTATTGTTATATATCTTGCCTGTTTTGATATAGGAATATTTCAATTGTAATGAGTTAGGTAAGTCAGTTATGGGGTCATTATGATTATTAGGGTTTTGATTAAAACCCTATAAAAGGATATATGAGGGAATATTTAGATAGTCTTTTGATAGGTGTGTTGGGAATCGTATAGGCCCATTAATAACACCATGTTTTCCTAAACCGATACAATTTGACCTTGCTTGATGTGTATTTTGGTTGTTTTACATGTTTAATTATGATTTTAGTAAGCTGCCTAAATAGTATAACCATGCTCATGTTTTTTTTTGGTACAAATAGTGCATTAAATATGTTAGGATGTTATGTAAAGCCTTTTACCAACAACCGTAAAATAAATCAGGGATATTTCTCTTCAGATAGTTAGCACTCAACTAAGACTTCCTGATTTCACTTAGGGACATCTCATCTAGCTAAAGATCAAATTTGGCCATTGTAGTTACTCTGAAAGACATAGTCCTCTAATTTAGAAATTTGGAGGGAATCAATCCATCTATAAAGGGGGTCAATTCCCTATTATTTATGTATAAATATGGCATTTTAAACTTAGAGGAGTTAATTCTTTGTTATATTTTTTCTTTTAGTCTCAAGAAACTATTCACTAGTTATACTCGTTAGATTACATATTATGTTTTATCATTTTAATTAAAAAGTTCTTATCATTAGTTGGCTACTAGTGATTATTTTTAGTTTCTTTAAGTACATTGGGGAGTGAGCACCCAAAGGAATCTAAGAAAAAAAAAATATTATGCTTCATTTCCGTTCATTCTTTACGATTTTGTTGTTTATTCATAATTTTTTGTTATAGAAATTTCTAGAAATATAGTTATTTGCTTTCCTGTAGAGATTTATTTCATGACATACTCACTTTCCTTATTGTAGATTTGATTTCCATGGTTTTTCTTAGGTTAACCAACTAGTGTGCATGAGTATAAATACATTTCATTTCCTTTCACGTCTTTCTTTAACCCTTTGTGTAGGTTTCTTGTAGCATCATTGATTTTTATGTAGATAGTATAGAATTTTGTTTTTCAACATATTTCTCACCTGGTAATGCATTTTATATCCATAACATAACTACTGTCACCAGGAAAAGATGTTCAACAAAGGGGGAGCTAGGAGTTAGATAAATTCCTTCCATCTGTTAATGTATGCTTGTTTCCTTTTGATTTGATTTTGAATTTTGCAAATTGATTAAAGAGAATATTTCTTTTTTTCTTTTTTTCTTTTTTTTTTTTTTTTTTTTCTTTTTTTTTTTCTTTTTGGTGGGGGAGGGGGGTGTGTGGATCTCTTTCCTCAAGTTGATTAAATTTAAATTAGTAGAATAGGGTTGATTTGAAGCACTAGTTTGATACTCTTGCCATTAACTAGATCTCCCATTCATTGGTAGGTAGTAGCCATGAATTGTTAGTAAACTTTCCCTTTACCTAAATATATAGAGTGATACCTAGGGTACCACTTGCCCTACAATTATTTAGAATATTCAACATATATAGCTACATAATAATGAAATCAGTGTGAATTTTTTATGAACCTTGGGTTGATAATTAAATTTGGAAGCTATAGGATAACAACATTCTTATTGCAATTCTTAATTCCATCACTTTTTGGTACCATAATTGAGGAGGTGATAAAAGACATCAATTTATTTACATATCATGAAATCATCTTGTATTATCTCTTTCGTTAAAATATAAATAAAAAACAACAAATTATTACATTTTTAGAGAATTTCCATTCCTCCACATAGGGATAGATAAAGAAATGTTTTACGAAAAATCTCCACCTTCAAACCTAGAAATGACAACGTCCACAAGATCTTTGATAGACAGTGCTCGGGTGCTCTGTTAAGGCACTCCTTGATGTGAAGTCACCGGTTCAGTTCCTCTCCCCAATCGGGGTGATATATTGGACATGATGAACATGTAGTCCTCCCAAGCTTACAAAAAAACGGTAGAAATGATAACCAATAGCAACAATTTGGTTGTAATCCTTCCTCTCCAAAATAAAAAAGAACCTTACAAATTTTTGGGAGAGGTAGGAAATAGATTTTGAGAATATCTCAAAAGAACAAGAAGCTCCATCTCACTATACCATAGTTGAATATGGAGAATAATAAATGTTTTTTTGAATTTCCTATAAAGGAAGTTAACGGGGAGGCAATGATGAAGAACATGGACCCTTCTATGCTCCATCACTTCTATTGGTTACCCATGGAAAACATTGTTACCTTCTTACTTATGTTTTCTATTGTATGTGGACTTATGATTACATAATCTATTAACAAAAGCTTAAAATATGTCCATCCACATTGAAAAAATTATCTCTAACATTGTTCATGAGCTTGGGAGGTATATCATCTCTAGCTAAGATCAAATAATGCACGCCTTTAACAACAATCACATGGATTACTATAAATAAAGAGATAAAGTGGATGAAATATTTTATACGACCCAAAGAGAAAATGAATCCCTATAAGAATTTGAAAAATATCCCAACTCAGCTACAAATTACAAATTAGTAAAACAAACTCACTCAATATTTATATGTTTTCTTTCCGGTCTCGGTCTTTAATTAGTCAGTCTAGCCACAAAGTCATAGGGGAAAGGAATGCTCCTCCCAACTAACGAGACTAGCCGCACAACTACGTCTCCCCCCGAGCCATTTTCACATCTAAAACAATTTTAGATCAAGAACCTTCACAAGTTCACCCAAAACCACCTGATCCCAACCAACTTCAGTCTAGAGTCGTTAGTCTGATCTCTTAGACTTTAAATAGAGTTCCACTGGCCAACTAGCTCAAGAACTCTATGCCTCACAACATCCTACCTTCCTCTATAGCCTTTTGTCAGAGGTTGTTTTATAGTCTCTCTCCTCACGGTTGCCTAAGGTAATTTCTCTTCCCTCTTGGATACCTTTTCCCATCTGAGATGTTTTATCTCTAGAGAGAGGAGTTTGGGTAGGCCACTGTGTTTGCCTATAACTATCTTTAATCGTTATGGAATACGAAACTCACTTTAGCATTTTTTGCCCTATAACTTATTGCTGACTATTCACATATTAATATCATAATTTAAATATTATTGTTCAAATAATATTTAAATTATTTGAACAATAATATTTAAATTATGATATAAATTTTTTTATGATTGATGAAACATATCTTATTATGTGATTTCGACTTTTCTTATGAAAACCTAATTCAAAAATAATTTGCATTATTATTATTTATTAATAATTAACATTCAGATTATAACTTATTCCATACATGTACATATTGATTAAATAGGCTAAACAAAATTCATTTCCGAATATACTTTTGCAAGGTGTTACAACTCTTTCATGACTTGAGTCGTGATTTAAGCCTATCATTTTTAATTCCTCAAAATATAAAAAATATAAATATCGATTAAAATTTTGTCGGGATACCAATCTCAAACCGGGTCAATTTTATATTAAAAATTGATGAAGATGATGTTAAGTTGATACCCGTCCTTGAGTAAATAAATAACCATAAACTGAATTGACTTTTTATTTTCATTTTTCTATTAAGAACGGATTTGAAATTAATAAATTTAAAATGTGGGTTTTAAAAAAATATTCCAATAGCGAAAATTATTTTATATTATCCCTATATCTATTTTGAATCAATAATTCATAAAAATAAAGTTTTTTTTTTTTTTAAACATTAATATGTCATTTTCGCATTTATTGGAAGAGGAAGTGTAATTTTTAAATATGTTTGAGTCCAGATGTGTATTAAGAAAAAAATAATAAAAATAAAAATTTATTTTCATTTATGATATTATAATGTTATTTTAAAGTAAAATATTTTGGTATTAGTTAAAATAGTTGAGCTCAAGTAGTATGGGCGGTTTTAAATTTTGAGATTCATGTTTTATTTGGTGAAAATAGTGAAAAAACAACAATTATATATATATAAAATCCGTAGAGAGTCATTGTAATTTAGGATCTATCAAATGTTCACTATAATTAAATCTCTCAAAATGCAAACTTCATAATATTAGTTATATTATATAAATTTCACATCTCTAAATATAAAAATATTCTCATTTTCGCTTTTATTAAAACCTTTCTATATTATTTTTAATCTTTTATTGTTTTTTAATTGATCCCACATGTAAATGTTTACAAACAAACATTTATATCACTACAACATGGCCCCCATACTAAGTTGTAAAGCTCCTCTCCATGCAATAATGATGATGAAGAATAATGTTTAATAAGACTGAATTTGGTTTATTAAACCTTAATAAAAATTTGATATTACTTGGATTTCTTCATAATTTTATTACTATGTTTAAAGAAAATAAAGAGAAAAGTTCTAGGATTACAATAGTTTTGTTGAGTTAAGAGGTTAGGAAGGTTTCTAGTGTGACAAATCTTTCAAAATTGAGATCTAATCTCAATATAGCTAGACATTCTAAGAAAAATGTATGTTCATGCAACCCTCTTATTGCCATAACGATGATTGATTCTTTCATCCCATAGCATTGTCGAAATTGTCCAATGTGTAGTTTCACTATGGAGCTCGGGACAATTTATTTAGTTCAAGGTGGTTTTGGCTAAAGTTTGAAATAATTTTGGGAAGCCACTTGTCTTCCATGTTATTTAACTAATTCTTATACGTTAGGTACCTATAGTCGTGCTCTCAATTGAAAGTAAAAAAATCCTTATACTTTTAAAAATTTCAAAGATGTGCTACTTAATATGAGGAAGATATTCACACACACATATATATCCACCATAATTTATGACCTATCCTGCATAGATAACGATCAAGTCCATTAAGATGGAAACTTGTTTTATATTAAAAAAAATAAAAATAAAAACTTTGTACTTTGACAAATTTAATCCTTGGGCGACACAAACCCTTAACATGAATGGATTTTTCCCACGAAGTTTCAAATCGGTGACCTTCACATCATGAAATGACTTAACAATACACCCCATCCCCATCTATTCTACGCCCAGTTTGAGTTGTTTAATATTAATTTAATATATACTAAAAATTTATTTATTTGTATATTTGTTTGATATTATACTTTTTTATTTAATATAATAAAATTATTTCTTTTTATTTTATAAATTCATTTTTTTCATCTAGGTTATTCATGTTTGTTTGTTATATTTTTAAAGTTTATTTTATTCACGTTTGTAGTGATTTTGTGTTATTTTTGAATTTTCTAAAATTTTCATCTTTTTATCCCTCTTATTTATTTTGTGAGTTAAATAGATTTTTATGAATACATTGATTGGTTTGAAACGTCAACTTAAAAATAGAATATGATGGATCTAAAAATCTTATACCTAAATATAAATAAATTTTAGAAGTAGCTACAACTAATTAAGATATTAATATATCCTTAACCTAGTTATGAATTTCTTCCATGAACAAATCTTCAATATCATGGATAATATGAATTTTCTTTTGTGTTTCCAACATATGGAAAGTTGAGGTGAAAGAATCAAAAGAACTTCAAAGTATAACTTGACAGCCATAACCTAGATTTCCAAAAATTTATGCTAGATTTCATCAAAATCATGCCAAAAGAATCATTCTCTTTTTGGGTAAAATCATCATTTGTTTAGACTACACTTTAATTGTAATTATAATTATAATTATAGTTATTAATTTAATTTTTATTTTCCATATAATTTGACTACGTCTAAATGTTAAATAAAACATTACATTACGATATCTCTACCATACTATACTGAAAAATACCTCTCAACATAATAAATTATATTTAATAATATATCAATCTCGAATATAAAAATTGTTTTTTTTGGATAATCTATTATATTCGTATATGTGTCATTACCATCATTTTCAAAAGGCATTTAGAATCATGCATTCATTTCTCAACTCTCTCCAATATAAGTTATTTCATGTCTATATTCAATCTTGTGACCAGTGGCATCGAACTCTTTCTTTAATTTTTTTTTTCTTCTTCTTTCTTTCCTTATCTCTTGTTATTTAAACTCATTTGCATTATCTCTTTTTTCACATTGCTTTCTCATTAACCATTTTAGTTATAGTTTAGACAAGTCCATTTCCCACACTTATATTCTTAAACATATCACGACGCGCACTTGATATCCAAAACTATGTGCACTCTCCAAACTTTGTAGTTCACTAATCTTTTATGCTTTCAAGGGTTATTGCAATTATGTTGCTTCTCCTTAATTGTGATCCACACTTCTTTTTAAATTAATTTAACTTTATCTGGTCACACATTTCTCATTCTCATACTTTGAAGTTCTTTCGATTCTTTCACATTAACTTTCCATATTTTCCATAATATTGAAATTTTTTCAATTTTGAAAACTTGTTTAGGGAAGAAATTTATAATTAGGTTAAGGATATATTAATATCTGAATCAGTTGTAGCTATTTCTAAAATCTATTTCATGGATCTTGAAAG
>APFE030574507.1:0-18935 GCA_000404065.3 Pinus taeda
TTTATTTTTATAATTATTAGTATAAATTTATCATAATTATGGATTTAGTAAACATTAAAGATATCTATTCAAGTTGTAAATTTATTTCAAAGTGAAAATTTTGAGAAAAGTGGTGTATTTTTAAAGACTCGATTAATAGTTAAGATATATAGATGCACACATATATCATGTGTACCTTTTTATTGTTTGAATTGCATTTTCGAATGTATAAATCGATTTAATGCATTGAAAATATTATTGAGTATTTGAATTGTCTAGAATATATTCTTTAGATTAGTGATTTCAACAAATCTTTGCTAGATTTTAGACAAATTTTAGAAAAATTAGAGCGAAAAATATAATAGTTAGACCACATGAAATGTTTTAAGGGTGAGATATTTTTTTTAGTTCGTTATATTAATATATACATAATTTTTTTTAATGATTATTAATATATACATAGTATACTAAATCATTATTTTAACAAAGACATCAAAATATCTTAATTATGAACCACATTATCCACATAAATTTTTTTTAATAATAAATGTTTAAATACGTGGGAGTATTACATAGGTAGCATATTGAAATCTTTTATTTATGACACATTGATTTTTTAGGATTAATAATATTTTTTAAATGTCACTTATTAATTATATATTGGGAAATTGATTAATTCCACATACAACTCTTATTAAGAAGTAATAAACAAATTTTGACTTCATTTTTCTATTAATATCTTCTTTTCCTTTATATTCAAATCACATTACTTCAAAATTCCCTCATTCATCAACAAATTTTTCATGCAATGTTCGCTCTCAATCTACTTCAAGGGAAACCAAATCTATTGAGCACAGATAAGAGTTTAGATAATACAAAATGATAAAAACTAACACTAAGAATATTATAAAAACTACCAAAAATTTAACTATAGAAAGTAAATGTAACCGCTAAGTGGCAAAACATGACATCAAGACTACAATGAAGTAACTGCGGTCGAGTCTTGAGCGATTGTATTAAGTATCGCACGGGGTTTTAGTTCACATTCTTGTTGAATTTCAAAGTGAGCAATCCAAGCATCCAAACTAGCAAGAAAAGAGTTTTGGTAATCTTGCACCTGCTTTATTTCATTTAGAGAAGAACTTGTATCATTATGATCTTCATGTTTCTCCTTCAAGAATCTGCCCAAGAGTGTTTTCATATGCTAGTGAAGGGTAATGGTGTTTGGTATTGACTGTGTCTTCCCCTTGTGTGTCCAAGGTCATGAACCCAGTTGTTTCCTTATCTTTAGGTTTAGAATTAGAGTAAGCTTGTTAGTCACTAGTGGTGAAGACTTTAAGCGCACATATTTCCTCTTGAATTATAGGGGAAGTGGAAAAGTGTAAATTGGTTGGAGTGTCTTGGGCTTAGTCTTAGACACATAGATGGCCCTCAGGGCCCCTGCCACAGAGCCTCAGTGGTAGAACATTTGTTGTTGTGGCACACTACCCCAAGAAAACAATAGGTAAGATAGCATTATCACCAACAAAACCCAAAAACCAAAGGGATTAGAAAAGAAAATACGGATTAGAAGAAAATCCATTGAACCCCAAACTTCAAGACATGTATATGGCAACCCCTAAAGGAAAATAATTGATGAGGGAGAGTAGATGAAAAAAACTTGACAAGATTGAAAAACAACTATGATTCAACAAAATTGAACCCAAAACTCACCTTTTTTGAACTATGAAGGTTACTCATCAAAACCCGCCAAAGAAAATCATAGCCAGAGAAGGAATTTGAGAAATTAGGGGATTTCAAAATTTAGATAATTACCTATTGTTATTTGATACAATAAACCAGGTCCTCCATACTCATGAGATCTAGTAGCTTGTTTCAACCTCTTTCTCGTGCAATGATAATATCCTTTGTTTCTATTAATACTCGAAGAATTACATCCACTACATACCTTCCACTCTTCTCCTTATCATTTAATAGTAACTAGGGGGTGGGTGGAAGAGCCTCAATCCCAAAAGGTAGGTAGCTAAAGATATAGTGAATGTCAATCCATGGCCTTTCAAAAAATCCTTTTTCCAAGCCAAAGGAGAAACCCAAAAAATACACCACACACATATGTTTTCTTTGTCGTGTGAAAGTTCCCCATTGTTGGTCAGCCAAAGGAATTGTACCAACTATATTAAACATGATATTCAAACATAAAAAAAAAAGAAACCAGAGAGTGAGATCTCTCATCCCAGAGAATTCAAGAAAATTGTTGTCTATCATAAGTATAAATTGTGGTAAATGTTATTTTCATGTGTGTTTCATGGGGTGTGTTTATCATGCCCCCCCTACCCACCTCTTAAATGTGATGGGAGGTGTTGGTTTCTGCACCCACCTCCAACGTTTGAAATTCCAACACCCCGATCTAGAAATAATTATTTTACTTTCAATTATTTACCATTGAAATATTTTATTTATTATTGAGAGTGAGAGTGAAATACTTTTACCACATCTACTTCATATTGTGTTTTAATAACAATGATGAACCTAGTGAGAATACTGGGAGTGATATTATTTTTAATTTATAATGCTTTTAATAAATTCAAACCAAACATATATATTCATTTTTCTTTTTTATTATAATTGGCAGTGTGTTTTTATCTAGATCAGAATACTATATTTTTATTTTAGAAAATGAGGATGTCATCTTGAAGTTGAGGACAAAAGAAAGTATACATCTTCTTCATATTGAATTTGTAACCATATGCTTTCAGGGGGACAACTACAGGATTTTTGCATATTTATTATATATATATATATATATATCCTATATTATATTATTGGGTAAACTTTTGGTGCATTGAAAACATGAGATACCAAGATAAAACTAAAAATTCTAAGTTAGTCTCTCACTAGGGTGATCAGGCCAAAGTCAAAAATTAAGTCTCTACGGAAAGGTAGAGATAATATAGTACTAGGATGATCAACGTTTACAATACAAAAACTAAGACGCAAGCCCATAGGAACAAAATAACAATATACCATAGAAATAATAAAAAGTATGTAGAAGGATTAATGTGTCTCAATGGAAGCAACTTGGATAGGCTCTTTGTTGTCCCTTATGGTGTCTCCCATTGAGGGAGGGATGCTAGGATGGTGTTTAATGCACTCCATTTATCAATCGAAGGTTTTTATGTGATGATGAAGATGCTCAATGGAATGGACGATGTATGTCTGATGCTTATTCTAGTCTAATAAGGTTCAAACTAAGAGTAATTGCATATAGCAATAGAGATTAAATTTTTGCATATATTAATTAAATCATTTGTAGCTGTCCCTAGATTATAGTACTCGATGTTCTGGTCAGCAAGAAGGTTCATATTCAAGGGTTGAATTCTCCCCTAGGATAGGTTAGATATTCCTCGATGGGGCTCAGTGTAAGGACACAAATGTAAGTGGCATCTTCCTCTAGATGATTATGAATATTTATGCTACCCTTTTGGGATTTCTCCTGATAGTATTTCATACCCCTTGTGGAATTAATCATGCTGGGGGAGGGGTTAGAGAAAAGAAAATATGCAAGAAATAGGGTGAAAGAAAAGAGTTATGGAAGGCTAGGGGTAATGCCATGTTGAAAGTGCATGAGGAGAAGGGGAAACACAGTAAGAGTGATAACAAATGATTTCCACTAGTAACTTCAATGAGAAGGGGAGACGAACATTATAGGAGAGTACCAACAAAGGAATAATGAAATGGATAAAAGGTGAATTCCAATGGGAAGAGTCCCATGGCGAAGGAGAAAGAAAAACTTTAGAATTAATAGAGGATAATAGAGAGGGAAGTACTAAAAGGGTAAGGAAACGTTGGATGATGAGAGACATGAGGCAAGTGTTGAGATGGAAAAAAACTAGAAGTAAACCAAAAAATATACTTGAGAAGGTTTCTAGAAGAAGCGAGGAATAGATATCTGAATATGATAAGGAGCGAACACAAGAATCTCTAAAAATCTATTCAAACCACATGAGGAAGGTGACTTCCTAACGAAATAACAACTACAAATAAAATGGAAGTCATCAACTTTGTTCCAACACCATGGAACTGAGGGTGAGGTGGCTTCCTTAGACTGGAAATTTTCTAGTTGAGATGGATGATTTTCATCTATCTTGAGTGCAATAGAACATGGTTGTGGATATCAATAGGAGAAGATACTTCCTGGCATTGGCAATTTAATTTCCAAGTTATATTGACTAGCTTTTTTAGGAGGGTTAAGCTTAGAATGAGATTGGATGCTTAGAGCCTTAGATAAAATATCCACCAGTGAAAAAAATACATGAGTGAAGGCCCAATTGACATATATAATGCATGGGATATAGTTAAGAGTTGACAACATTATGGTTGACATGTTATAATATCAGGGAAATTAAGTTCCTAACATGGGTGTGCTACCACATTCCCTAGTCCTTTGGTCATGTGAGACAGTGGCATCGCACCATCCCTTCTGTATTGATAAGCACCCTATCTAGGGATGGAAGGTATTTTTTAATGTATTTCCAACATAGGAAATTCATAGGGAAGTCCAATAGAGTGCTCCAAGTGGAGGATACATTAGATGAGGAGTCTAGGGATCCATATTGGTTAATAGGTATGCTATTTTATTTCTTGTTCACTAATAATGTGATGGAATCATAATCGGGATGCTGAAAATGAGGAAGGAAACATCATTGAGGAGTGCCTCTAGACACCAAATCATCGATAGTTTGTGTATCTATGTACCATTGTAAATTTTTTAGAGCATGTTTACAACAAGTTCAGAGTCTCCTTCCATAAGGAGATTGGTAATACCTTGGAATTGAGAAATTTCCAACCCTTATATGAGGCACATAAGTTCAACAATGTTGTTAGTGTTTGCACTAGTGTTCCAAGGCACATGTATATTGGTATTTTTTCATGATTGTGGATGATGCCACCATACCTTGTTAGGCCATGGTTTCCTTTGGATGCCCCATCAAAATTAAGTTTAAGGAAACAAGTTGGGGGAGGAGCGAGGTCATTGGAATAGCTAAGGTGACAGGGGTAGGAGGAGAGGAAATTCAAGAAAGGTGGGGATGGGGAGGAAAATTAATAATGATGGAACCAACCTTGTAGTTATTTTCCTTCTAATCCTACGAGGACTAGACAAGAGGAAAATAGATTCCTTGATATGAAGGATAAAAGACTTCCATAGGTAGTTTGAAGGGATAGGAGAGCCCTTGCGAATTCTTTGGTTGTATTTTTTTTAGATTACCCAGAGGAGGAGGTTAGGAGAAAGGGTATGGACACAATTTAGAATGGGATTACAAAGTTCCTGAGAATGTCAGCTAGCAGTATTGTTGAGAATATTGGTGGGGTCATCATCAAAGAAAGTGAGGCATTTTGGAAAATAGGTCCATATATCCACAGAGAAAGCACATGTTGAATAAATGATCCATATTTTTAGGATGTAGAACACAAAATGGACACTCCAATGAACCTTAGTAGTTTCACATTCGAATGTTGTCCCATCTTTGAGGATTATTCTACATCAAGAGCCATAGAAAAAAGGATATCTTAGTCCAAGAACTTTGTTTCCATCTTTCATACTAGAACTCTAATGTTTGTAGCACTTAATGACCCAATTCCAAGTAGTAGGATTTATGAATAGAAAAGTTTCCTTTAGGAATGCAACCAAAACTCTCTTTGCCATACTGGGATGAATATCGAGTGTGCACTTTTTTGTAGGTTTCTTTGTAAGTTTTTTAATCATTTGGAATCCTATTTAGGGTTCCATTCTTCTTGTGGGCACCATTGATGCCATTGTGAGGTCAAGTCAATGTTTACCTAGTAGTCTAAAAGTTTATTTAGGTCTTGAGTACTCATTTATAGTCATTTCATGTTTGGATTTTGTTGATAACACAATTTAGAAAGCTTATTACATGAATCATCTTAGAAGAAGACATTATGGCCATCCTTAACTTTGCAAGAATAGTGTTACTGAATCAAATACATACATTTTTTAGAAAGGGTCCATATTGAGGAACCAAGGGCTATGGTGTGCATTCAAATAAGAAGTTGTGTAGGATTTTGAGGAGCATAATTTTTCTTCAAACTACTTTCCCAAAGATATGTACCTTCTTTCTCCAAGGATGATTGTTATGATCGAGGGAGCTTGTAGCCCAAGTCCTCCATTTAGAATTTTTCTGTAAAGTTTTGGCCATGCCACGAAGCACCATTTTATTCTCTAGGTGTGAGCCACCCAAAGGGAATGTTCACTATATTTTTCAAAGTTCCTATATAATTGAGGATGAAACCATCATTATAAATCATAAAAATATAGGTAATGCCTAAAAATACGTTTTTAGTGGTACAAACATTGCAACAATGTCGATGGAATGGAAGGCACGACCTAACAATTTGCTATTAAAATTGGACAATAATTACTGCCATTGACTGCATTTGAGAGATCTGGTATCCAATGGATAACCTAAATATTTTAAGGGGATCTTGCATTATTGAAAACCCAAAATACAAGAAATCCATCTCTAGGCAAAAATGTGGTTGTTAAAGAAGAATACTTCAGATTTATACTTGTTTATATCCATACCTAAGGCAAAGAAAAAGTGATCCAATATATTTGTAATGTCTTGAGCTTCATGAATTGTTTGGGTGTTCATGCCCATAGTTTCATTAAAAAATTGTTAGTGGTTGATTGAGAGATCACTTCCAATAGGCCAAGGCCCTTGAACCTTTTCATTGTAGTTGCAACTTTTAGTGAGAGTCCTAATCCTTCCATGACTAGTGTGAAGATGAATGGTGATAACAGGTCCCCTTGTTGGATTCCATGGGTTGAAGTAAAAGGTGGAGAGGTTGGTCCATTTATAGGAACGGAGAAGGAAGATTAGATAATATTGTTGATCCATTCTATCTAATCACTAAAGAAAATCAAAGCTTTAAATTTAGTAAAAAAAATTGGAAATTAAATTTTTCAAATGCTTTGGAAAGATCGAGTTTAAGAAACATTCTAAGATTGTTTGTTATTTTTAGAGAATGAATGGATTCATGGGTTACCAACATTTCATGTAGTATTTCCCGACCTTCTACAAAGCCTTTTTTCTCAAGAGAGATGAGATTGAGGAAAAAAGGATTGAATTTCTTTTCTATGATTTTAGTGATGGTTTTGCAAAAACATTACCTAGGGTGATAGACCTAGAGCCATTTTTATCTTCCACATTTTATTTCTTAGGCATTTGAATTAGGAAATATGCATTGAAGGTTTTAAGAATGAATTATGAGTGTGAAAATTCATCCACCACTTGCCCGACTTCATTTTGAATGATTGAACAGTAAGATTGAAAGAATTCAATCGTGAACCATATGGTCTATGTTATTTATTGATTGTAATTTATTTTATTATGGATTCTACTTCTTCAAAGGAGATAACATTGAGTAGAGCTTTATTCTGTTATGGGGTGATCACTTCAGGGACGCACATGAGTATAATTTAAATCTCCCTTGATCTATTGGTTGAGGGTTTAGTGAGAATATTTTGTAAGAACTACGGAATTTTTTAGAAGATCTCTTGATGGGTTAACAATTTTCCAACTTTTAGATTTTTAACGAAAGATATATAGTTATCATGGCAATGTTGGAGAATAGAGTTGTGAAACAAGATTTTTTTATTTTCTCCTTCTTCCAACTAGTGGAAATGGAATTTTCACTGTAAAAGGATCTCTTCCTCCTTCTTTTTTCCTCTAGATAATTAAGATTTAAATATCATTCTTTGATTAATTCCTTGAACCTACAAAGTAGAATAACTTTCTGCTAGATCACTTCCATTATAATTTGAGTTTGTGCTTTTCCTCTAGAATGTTATCAAATTTTCCTTCGTTCCAACCATTGAGCCTCAAATTTATATGTTTGAGATTTCCATGAAGTGTAAACTTTACTTAGCCTCCAATTCTTCCTATCCGTTTCCACCATCATTGCATATCTTCTTTTAAATCTAGGTTCCACAACCATAATTTTTTGGAAAGGAATGGTCTATTATGAGTCGTGGAATTCAAGTCAATACTTAAGTATATGCGTCAATAGTCTCAACTATGAATGGGGAGGATGGACGCTTCTAGAAAGAGATACAACCTCATTATATCCTCTGCTATTAGAAAGGAAACCAATCTTGAAGCCACTTGTTGCATTCATAAACACTTTTTATTCTAGGCAAAAGTGCCACCATTTTTATTGATATCAATAAGATGTGGAGTTGAGATTGTTTTCTAGAACATGATGGAGTTTGTATCCAACCTCCTTATGCCACCTTAGTTATCATATATTGATTTTATGAGGTAAATATCACCACCAAGGATCCATGGGGAGTTATAGATGATATTGTGAGTGTTTACAATAGAGTAGAGGAAGAGGGGTTGATATTTAAGGGGGCTATAAAAATTAGAGAGGAAGTAGGATTCGACAGAGAAAATGGGTTGAAAATTAATTATCAAGATGCAAAAGGTAGTAAACACATTGAGAATATAAATGTGGTAGACACGTTAGGTGATAGCAAGACCTGAAGGAGGATCTTACACTTCTATAGTGATTTCTTGGCATTTTCTTCCCTATTTACTTATCATATTGGTTAGTGTCACACTAGTTTTTTTTTTTTTTTTGAATCATCATTATTGTAGCATCTTCTAAGAACCATATTTATTTAATGATCATCCATTTTATTTTATAACTGAGACCCCTAATATTACAATTGATGATTTTCATGATGGGGTATTTTGGAGGCATGAAAATATTTCATGATTACTCTGATGCAACTTGAATTAAGCAGCATAATCCCCCAACTCATTTATGAGTTAAAAATTTCTTTTTCTACCTCATTCCTCTTCATCCAAGTGAGCTAGGTTTGGTCAAGTCTTTTAGTTAGTGGTTTTTGACACCAAGTAAGCTAGTGTTAGATGCTATCGAGTTTAATATTGAGGTTGCATGGAATGTTTTGAGATATGTGTGGCCTAACCATCATACTTGGTGTTCCAAGAGAGATAATGGACCTTTTCCCTCCCATGAGTTAGCAACAATAGTAGTTTGAGTGTTTCAAGATCCAAGTCATCACATTTAATTGAGGCTTGATCCAACCCTTCCACCGTGGAAGATAGGATAACCACTAGGAGGGGTAGAAAAAAATCAAAGTAAGGATGTGAAATGATGGGGGGGTGTGACCAAAGGGGGTAGTGAGGGTGTAGGTAAGGAGGGAGGCAGGTCAGAGGTCAAGGAGTTTAGTGAGGAATTCTTCATAATTATGTCAGGAGGTTGCTCATATGTGTGGGTATTAGTGGGTTAAAGAGATGAGAGTGACCCATAGAAATAGTGGAATTTTACCAAAGGAGGTGTATTGTGAATGAGGAAATTTTGGCTTACTTCACTTGCTTTCCACTTTAGAGAAAACTTCATTATCAGGAGCTAGAAGTGGTTCATTTTTTACATTTGTGGATAGCAAAGGGAAATTATAGTAGAGATAGACATATTCATGGCGCTGGGAGTAGTGGAAGTGGGTTCTTCATCCTAGACCTCCCACAACCATGAGTACATTCTGATCGAGACTGATGACGTTGTGAATTCCTACTTATCTAGCACAAAATTTTATGCCTAGAAGTGTAAATAAAGCCTTGTTCAACAATAAACATATGGTCCATTCTAGGACACCCATGTACAATCCTCTATTCTGGCCAATATAATAGTGCATAAACACTTAACTCCTAGTTCAATATTGTTTTGAAATTTGGGTATCCATTTTCTTATACCCAAAGAGAGAGTGTATTTTATGAAGGTTAGGTGTCTAGAAATTTCCCGACGAATACATGAAAAAGCATATAGTTTATGTATTCTCTTGTTCAACTTGAATACACCTCAAATTTAGGGTCTATTACATTTTGTGGAAAACAAGTTCATAGCCACTACTTCCCTAACTAGACAACACAATGTTTAAAGTTGGGATGATATCCATTAATATTAGAGCCAAAAAAGGTGGAGATTTGATCCATATTACTTCACCCTACAAATATCCCATTATAAGAGCGAGTGTGACTCCATTCAGTGGAATTTTCCAAAAAATCGATGAGAGGGGAACGGGAAACACAATAACTAAAGTTTGAAGTATATATACATGTATATAAAAACTTTTAAATTATTATAATTAAAATTAATAATATATATTTTATAATATAATTAAAATGTGTATATCTCATTCCATATTTAAGTTATGTAAGTCATGTTGCTTCTTCATTCCTTGAAGGTATTCGGGTATTCGGTCAAAACAAACCATAGACAATAGTTTATCGCCTTTTACATGAAAAAGAGCTATGTTCGGTCCGCTTTCACAAATGGTGTAATGTAATTCCTTAGCATTCCCCGTTGTGATGAAAAGGAATCTATTTTCGAGTTGTCATTGGGGAATTCATCAAATATTTATTCTTTGGGCCGTGTTGAATTTTTTTCTCTGTTACTTCGATTACATATCCTATACACCACAGAAATTCCTTTATGTGTTATATTGTAAGAAAGTGATAGAAAAATTTCTTATTTAATCACTTATTTCCAAAATTTTTTTTATATAATTAATAATCATTTTATATTATCAATATCTAATATAGTAGACATATGTTAAAGCTAGTAAGCTAATCTTAACATTTAGATATATCAGTATCTAATCTAGTAGAGTGATATTTATATATATCAGTATCTAATTTAGTAGAGTGATATTTAAGTTCATATGTTGATATCTATAGACATAGGCAACAGTAAAGCTATATAATTAGATATAATTTGTAATAGATTTAACAAAATTCACATTGATAATTTCAATTTCTAATTACTTTGTAAAATCTATAAAACGAGGGACAAATTATTCAATTTCATCCACGGTGGCTTTTCTATGTGTTATAGGATAGAAAAATTTGATAACAAAAAAACCATTATTATAATTCAATTTTAGATAATTAATAATCATTTTACTATATCAATATCAAATATAGTAGAAATATGTTAAAGTTAATAAGCTGATATGTGTCTAATCTAGTAGAGTGATATTTAAGTTAATACGTTGATATCTATACACATAGGCAAGAGTACAGTTATATAATTAGATATAATTTATGGTAGATTTAACCAAATTTATATGGATAATTTGAATTTCTAATTAATTTGTAAAAGTGTAAAACTATATAATGTTACTACGGGTAAGTTTTTATTAATTGTAATTTAGTATAGGGTAGATGTGTAAGTGTAACGTAAGTATGTAAACAATTTTAAATGTATGCTAAAGTAAAAAATAATTAAAAGTTAAAAGCGATATTGAGAATAAATGTAAACATTTAAATGTTGGCTCAAGTTAAAAATAATAAATAAACATTTAAAAGTAATACAAACTCCAGTAGGATTTAAAAGTAATATAAACCTCAATAGCGGGGATGGTGTAAACATTTAAATGTTGGTTCAATTAATAATAAAAATTTGAATTAATAAAAATAATGAAATTCAATTTGTTATATCTTTATTTTGTTATTAACTCATGAATGAGCCAATACAAGGTGCCCAAGAACTATAAATTATTACACAATCAAAATATTTTATAACTATTTAATTTTATAACCTTTTTTTAATTAAATCTAAAAGGAAAAAAGTTTTAATTACTTTTGAGATATATCTCAATCCTCTATGCTCAAAACTACTAAAAATATTCCCATAGAAATTAAATCAAGATTTTATAAATTAAAAATGATCATATTTTTATATATAAAGATGGAAATTATATAATATAAATAATTTTTTAAGGATCAGCATAGATCCATCTTAACTCAGGACCAAGAAATTAGAGTCAAGAAAGTGATAAAAAATAATAGAGGAAAGATAGTGCATGATTCTTTTAAGTTTTCATTATTATATTTTCTTTGACATGATTGATCCAAAATATAGGTTTAATATTTTATAAACAATTGAGTATTTTTAATTTAGATGGTTTCTTAAACCCAATACAATGGGATCAAATTTAAGAGAGAGTAGGAGGGGAGGAGAGAGTGAAAAAGTTGGAGGGTGGAGAGAGAGATGGAAAGGGATGACGAAAGAGAGAGAAGGGGGGAAGGAGAGAAGGAGAGATGGAGGTGAAAGAGAGAGGGAGGGAGAGGAAGGATGAGATGGAAGAGATAGATGAGGGGGGAGAGAGAAGGAGAGAGGGAGAGGGATATGGAGTTGGAGGGGAGAGAGTGGGAGGAAAGAAGAAAGGCATAGAGAGATAGAGGTGGATAGAGAGAGGGAGTGAAAACAGAGAGTTGGAGAGAGAGTGAGGGAGACAGGAAAGGATGGAAGAAAGAGAAAAGGAGAGGAGTGAGATAGAGAGAGAATGGGAAGAGAGATAAAGGGAGACACATAGATGGAGGGGAGAGAGAGAAGGAGAGAGGAAGGCAGAAAGTGATAGAGTTGGAGGAAAGGGAGATGGACAGAGTGATGGGGGGGAGATAGAGGGAGGTGGGCAACAAAGGGAGAGAGAGAGGAATCGATAGAGAGAAGGAGAGAGAGAGGGAGAGAGATGGAGTTAAAAGGGGAGAGAAAGGGAGGAAAGAAGAAAGATAGGGAAAATAGTGGAGAAAGAGAGTGATTTACAAGGGAGATATGTAGAGAGATTGAAGGAGAGAGTAGAGGGTGAGGTAAGAGAGAGAGGGGAGAGAGAGGGAGAGAAGGGGAAGAGAGAGAGAGAGAGAGAGAGTGAGAGGGTGTGAAGGCCTTGAATTGTTGAGTGCCTGAGAGAGTCGAAAAATCGACGATCACAGTTAAAGGCATGCATTCACACTTGAGATGTAAAATGGGTGCTCGTGTTCGGATAAAGGCAACTCGGGTTGGTGCATTCAGTTAAAGCCGAATAAAAGCTCGATGTCTGGTTATGCGTGGAAAAACATCGATTAAAGGTGACTCATCGTTAGTTAATGGTGACAGGCAAGCATGCACATTGTAGCGGACATGATGGGAGATCGCATGCAAGTCACCGAGTATAGGCATGTCGGGAGACCTGAGTTCGGAGCCCGAGTGGGCAAGCACCCAGGCGGATGAAGTGCCCAAGTGTGTTGACAAGCTGTGCGAGTCGAGCTGCGATAGTGGACACGGTTGGCAAGTCATGTGGAAGTTTGATGGGAGAAACACAATGGATGACATGGCATTGGTGTCGATGAGTTGATAGGAAGGACCGTTCGAGCAACATGATGGTCAATGATGGGAGAATTACATGGCAGGTTGGTTGCACATTATGGAGAGTTGACTAATGGAAGAAAGCGAACAGATGTGATGGTTCATGGGGAGATACCACATAGAGGCATATTAATAAAACATGGCATGGATTGAGAGGCATCATCCTAGCAATACACAAAAACATAAATTCAGAGTGATGTAAAGGGAGAAGACCAAGGCACAGAAGGCAGAGGTGTGACCAAGGGGAGTAGGACTGAAAATGTTGTTGAAGGTGAATTTGGGGTTCCACAGGGCACTAAACAATTGAGCAAGCAAGTTGTAGTGTTATGGTAATCCTAAAACAAGAGCATAACTCAATTCTGTATTTTGGCAGTTCAAGCGGGCATGATTCAGTGCCGCTACACATTACTGCGCAACAAGGTTGAACGATAGTGTGGGCGAGTGACAACGACACTGAACAATAGTGTTGGATAATGTTGTGATCTGGTAGTATGGGCATGGTCAAATGATATAAGTGGTCGAGAAGAGTACTCCCACACGGTAGGTAGGGTGGATCGATAGTGTGGGTGACCTGCGCTACATGAAAGGCAGTTCCGAACAATGCACAAGGGTCGGGTAGAATGTGCATGGTGTGCATGACAATAGTGGTAGGTTTGGGTAAGGCATGTAGTGCTACATGACGAGCTAGTAGAGGTGCAAGAACTTTGAAGGAAGTGTGCAGGATGATATTTTGAAGGTTGCACGAACTTTGTACAGTTATTTTGTACAATTGAATTATAGAATATCTATATTGGGTAGACTCATATTAATTGGGAGTCACTCCTCCACATATAGTGCATATTTTTAAGTTGTTGTGATGTTTTATTTTTACTGCTATTGAAGATTAGAATAATGAGATATAATTCAATGTTTTCCACTATATAATAAACACTTGTGATAAAAATTGGCTAAGGTGTGGGTTAGGTGTAGTCTGAGTACTTGAGTGTTGGTGAAAAGAAAAAGAACGGTGGTGCTGCAACCCCTATGCATGGCTGAAAGACTACCACAAGGGTAGGGGTGTGATAGGTCGTATCATAGCTTAGCTCAAGGCATGTAGAGTTTATTTAAATTTGGAGAAATGAAGGAATATGACAAGGAGAGGTTGGAGTTGGTATTGAAGCTTGGACACTATGTAGTTGGTCATAGTGCAACATTAAGAAATTTGGCAGGGTAAAGGCTACAGGTTAGCGCCAAAGAGGAAGTGTATGGTCGTAAAATGTTCTAAGGAAAATATGATGGTGGACAACATGGAGGAACCACAGGTTACATGCGAGTCTAGCATGAGTCCCGAGACAGTTTTCATGAACAATATGTTGGATCACTTGGATGAGATAACTTCAAAGATGACTGCATTGGAGGTCGAGAATTTCAAACTTAGATATAAGTTGACGAAGCAGGAAGAGGCTCAAGAGCACCTCAAGGTACGATATGAAGATATCACAAAGATGCGGAAGATTCTTGATGAGGATCTCAATCAGATAGCCATTTTGAAGAAAGAACTTGGGCAGGGACCAATTGGAGGAGCTGCTCACATCAAAGTCAAGGAACCTGATTGTTATGATAGGGTGAGAAGCACGAAAACACTTGGTAATTTCTTATGGCATATGGAGAAATACTTGAAATTCTTGGGATTTACTAATGAGGAGGCCAAGGTGAAGGTAGCTACTCAATTCCTTAGAAAGGATGCCAAGATGGGGTGGAAAAGGAAAGTAGACCAGATTTCACACGATGAGGCTGAGGGCATCTCTACTTGGGAAGAAATGAAGGAAGCATTGCAAAGTCACTTTAGCCCACAAGATGAGACTTTGGATTTAAGGACGGAGATTAAGTACATTAAGCAAACAGGGAGTCTGCAGTCATATTAATGAGAATTTGAGAGTGTGGTCTTGGAACTATATGATATGGTGGATAAATACAAGGTGTTCAACTTCATCATTGGATTGAAACCTTGGGCACAAAATCAGGTGAAGAGGAAAAATATTGAAACATGTGAGGAGGCATTTGTTGTGGTTAAGAGGATGGTAGACCATTATGATAAATGGATTGAAGAGAAGAAGAATAATTCCGACAAACTAAAGGAGAAATCTACAAAGGATGATCATTCAAAAGTAGGTGACAAACAAAAAATGAAGAAACCTTTGAAGTGTTGGCTGTGCGGAGAAGAGCATACGGTGAAGAATTGTCCTTCAAGACCGACTATGGAAGTTTTGGAAAAATCTAATGGAAAGAGGAAGGAAGAACCAGTGGTTGGGATGATGTAGATATTGGTGTTGCAACAACAATAGAGGCTATCCCAAGGTGCGATCCTGAGAGGAAAAGGTTTGAGTATGTTGACATGAAGGTTGGGGAAGGAACTTTACTCACTATGGTGAACAATGATGCGAACCATAGCTTCATTAGATAGGATGTTGCAAGGAAAATTGGGTTGAAATTTGCACCAACCCAAACTCATGTTAAGGCAGTGAACTCTCCACCAAACAAGGTCATTGGCATTGTAGAGAATGTCGATGTACATGTTGGTGAGTGGTCTGGGAAGATCGAGTTCACAATAGTGCTTATGGATGAGTACGAGCAGTTCTAGGGATGGAATTCATAAATAAGTATGAAACTATGATGGTTCCACATATGAAGAATATTTATATTTATGATGGACGACAGGATGAAGCATTGGGGATACCTACTGTGCCAGCTATGACAGCTAGGTGTAAATTGACAACAATGAATGTGGAGGATATTAAGCGAGATAAGGAGGTTTATGAGAGGATGAAACATGTGGAGGCAAAACTCATGGGATAGGGACAGATTATGAGACATTGTCTGATAGTATTTTCAACTTGACAGGAAGACTAGAGGCAATGGAGGATAACATAGATGTGAAGTCGAAGACTCAGGAGGAGATTCATGAAGCATACCTAGAGAGACTAGAAGAGGATTTTACAGGTGGATTGAGTTATTAGAGAAGGAGGATGGAAAGCCTTCGGATTTTACATCCCCTCCCTCCTTCTATACTATCATGGGGATGAGGCTCATTGTCTTTTACTCTGGGAAGTGAGTCCTCTCTTCGACATGATGAGGAAACATTTGGTGCAAGATGGATGTGATTGATAACAAGATGTGATGATGGTCATGATGATGTGAGATGCATGTGTTCTTGTGGAGTAGATACTACGGTTGGATTAGCTACCCAACTCATCATCATCAAAGGGGGATCTAACACGTAATGTTCTTGTAGAGTTGGACAATATTTGTGCATGGTGCAGGTCATGGACAAAACTATCTAGGTGCTGATACATGGATATATGTCTAAGCGATGGAGGTTGCTGAGATGGGGTTGTCGAAAACAACAACATTTTTAGAGTGGTGGAGGATGTTAGGACCTTGATTTGGCGAGAACTCGAGAAAGTCAGAAAACTAATGATCGAGGTTAAAGGCATGCAAGCATGCCTGAGATGTGTAATGGGAGCTTGTGTGGTTAAGGGTGACTCCAGTTGAATCATTTGTTTAAAGATGACTCAGAGGTAGATGTTCAATTATGTGTGACAAGTCGTTGGTTAAAGGTGACTCACCATCGGTAAAAGGTGATAGGCAAGCACGCACATTGTAGCAGACACGATGGGCAAGCACAGGTTAGGGACTAGGTAGAGGCATGTTGGGCGACTCAAGTTGGGGGCTTGGGTGGGCGAGTGCCTGTGCAAGCAAAGCGCCCAAGTGTGAAGATGAGCTAGGCGCGTTCAGTTGCGACAGTGGACATGGTGGGAAAGTCGTGTGGAAGTAAAATGGGAGAAATGTGACCGATGACACGACATCGGCATGGGCGATTCAGCGAGCAGCATGGGCAGGCTAACCCGCAACCCAACCAAGCGACACGATGGGCACTGATGGGAGAATTAAATGGTAGGTCGGCTGCACGTTATGGAGGAGAGCCAACCCATGAAAGAAATTGAACAGGCACAATGGTTCGTGTTGAGGGACCACATGGAGGCATATAAATAAAACATGGCATGGATGGAGAATGCATCATCCAAGCCATCAAACATACACAAAAAAGGAAAGTCAGAGTGAGCTGGAGGAAAAACGTTAAGGCACACAAGGCGGAGGTGCGACCAAGGGGAGTAGGATCGAAAGTGTTGCTGAAGGTGAATCTAGGGTTTCACATGGTGCTAAATGAGTGAATGGGCAGGTCATAATGCAATGGCAGTCGTACACCAACAGGGTAACCTGAATGTGTATTTTGACAATGCTGGTGGGCATGATTGGGTGTCGCTACACGATGTGATGCGGTAAGGCTAAATGACAATGTGAGCGAGTCACAATGAGGATTAATGGAAGCATCGGGTAGTGTTGCGATACAGTAGTGTGGGCATTTTCGAATAATAGAACCTAGCAGGTGGAGTACTGCGACACGGTAGGCACGGTGGACCGACAATGTGGGTGACCTACGCTACATGGAAGGTATTTTCGAACACTGCACGAGAATGGTGGTAGGTTCAAGTAAGGCATTTACGGTTGCGCGACGAACAGGAAAAGGTGCATGATAGGTGCACGAAGTTTGAAGGAAGTGTTCAAGCTGATATTTTAAAGGTTGCATGATGTCTGAAGGAAGTGTGCAAGACAATATATTGAAGGTTACATGAATTTTGTAAAATTATTTTGTACAATTGAATTACCTAATATTTATATTTGGTAGACTAAGATTAATTAGGAGTCTCCCCTCCCACACATGGTGCATCTGTGTATGTTGTTGTGATGTTTTATTTCCACTGCTATTGAAGATTAAACTAATGAAAGATAATTGAATGTTTTCCACTGCAAAATAAACACATGTGATCAAAAATAGTTAAGTGTCGGGTTAGGCATATCCTGAGTACTTGATTATTGGTGGAAAGAAAAAGTACAGTGGTGCCGCACCCACCTATGCATGGTTGAAAGACCACCACAAAGGTAGGGGCACAACAGAGGAAGAGAAGGAGGGAAGGGGAGAGAGATAGATATATATGAGGAAGGGGTGTCTATGTTTGGGGGGTGAGATAAAGAGAGGGAATAAGAAATAGTCACATAGATACAAATATAAATATTATATAGTATTATATAGTCATCCTAGATCCATCTTAATCTCGAACCTATCAAGTGCTGAGAGGGATCAGATATCTCAAGGTGCACACCTTTCATCAAGTTTTTCACTCCAAAAAGATGTTTACACCTTGAAAATTTTGATTCCTCTCAATGCTTAATACATCCAAATTTAAGATTGATCTAAATTGATAAATATTTTAACTAAAACGAAATTTCAATATCATGATTTGAGAAAAATATTAACTTTACTAAAAATTATGGTCCTTTCTTAATCATCCTTCTCATAATGGTTAGAATTTTAGAAAATAAATTTGAATATTTTCTTAGAAAATATTTTTGTTTAAAGTGGAACTAATATATATACTCAAGTTTTATAAGTATTTATAAGGTCATCAAATTTTTGGGCAAAAGTATATAACACTAAGATAATCTTCAATATCTTAATAATTAAGGCTTTCCGTTAACAAAACTTGGAAGCTAAAGGAAAAAATGAATTCTTATAAATCAGTTCTTTAGAGAAATGGGGGTTTAAGAAAACGGAGGTTGAGGAAGAAGACGCACTATTGCTTTAGATTTATTTTTTTAATTTCTTTTACGTGTTATAATAAATTTAT
>APFE030574507.1:20014-32985 GCA_000404065.3 Pinus taeda
TTTTAATATAAAATTAATATTTGAAACCAGAAAGTATTAATAATAATTAAAACATTAAATGTAGATTACAAATAATCTTTTTGGATATTAAAGGCAAGGTAATATTATTTTCTATTTAAAAATATGTCAATAACAAAACAACATTTTTATGTGGACAATGTGAAACACAATTAAAATATCTCAACATCATTCATGTATGTATTAAATATGGTTGAATAAAATATGTATAAATCATACTTTTATTCAAATTAGGAACAAAATTACATTCTATAGATGTTGAAAGAATTCAATCATATAAGCATGTTGGCTTATTGGGAATAAACTGGAAAACCGTAAAAATAACATAAATAATGTTGAAGTGAAGTGTGATAAAAATCACTTAGCTTCTCCTTTTTTTCCTTCTTATTTTGAAGATTTTGTCGACAGTAAGGGATGGGATCAACTATCACCATTGTTAACTCATTTCCATCTATTTGCAAGAAGACTTCTTTCTCTAAAACTAAGCTCTCAAAGACATGTGCTCCCTTTGTATCCCACATTCCCTTTCACTTGTGTGTTTCCTCTTTTTATTGCTCTAACTCTTGGATCTCTGCTAATTTTGTGCCCTTCTAAATGTGGGTTTCTATTCTAAATATATCCACAACAATCCCATTTTCTTTGTTACTGTGTGAACCTATGCATTTGTATTTGGATGGTTCTTTGTGGCTTTTTCTCCTTCTTATAATGATAAGGGTCAGATACCTATCATCACTTTGGGTTGTGGTTTTGTTTCATTTTTTTTGGGATATATTTTTTCGTGTGGGCATGTGTTCTGCAAGTGTCCTTTTTCAAAACAAATTTTACATCTAAATGTTGTGTTCTCGTAATCTAATACTTGGTTCCATTAAAAGATTTTATGTTTCTATTGAATGTATTGAAGAATACTATTGTTGAAATCTATCTCTACCGAAATATGGAAAAAGTTAAAATATCATTTTTTGTTTTGTTATTGTCTATATTTTTTAATTTTCATAGATTATTTCTAGTATTCTCTATAATCTTATGGTGCCAAAAAGAAAGAGTGAGATTGGGTAGTCTCATCAAAAATGGAATTGTTGAAATTACCATGCTTATAGCATCAAAATATAGGAACCATAGAGTAATGAGCAGCCAAAGTCTGTCTGAAAACCATGACCCATCATTTAGGATATATTTCAAATCTTTTTGTGTATCAAATTGAACAATGAAGAAACCTTTGGAACATAATTATATATCACATTTTGGGTCAAAGTAGATAAATCCAACAAGTCTAATTCATAATATATGGGTAAAAACCCATTGAATCTACATATAATATCCCTAGATTGGAGATAGAAAGAAAGAGTAACTACCTCTCCAAAATTAACTTACATGTCTTATGTTTGTTCCATTTTCTCTACAATGTAGGATCCTAAGTTGTTTTAGATTTGATCTCATGGGATGTGAGCCTTCCCTTGCACTACATCCTTGAAAGAGAAATATCAACTACGATTTCTAGAGCAAGAAACTTCCCTATGAAATATTATGATGTCTAGTTTCCTGGTACCTAATGCTCCACCACATAGCCTCACAACCATGATAGTGGTAGAGTTCATTGAAATACCACATATGTGCAATGAGATAAATCCATTAATTGCCTCCCTTCACGTAATAGGCACTGCAAAGTCATAAGGGTACCAATATGATGCTTTATTTGTTGTTTTACATTGACCACAAGATAAAATCTAGAAAACCTTAAAAGGACTAGGTTCTTACTAAGGGTCATAACGAAAATATCAAAAGGCCTCTCTAGATCCAATTTTTTAATTTGGGATCCTTCAATATGAGGATAAACAATATTAAGGGAACAACAGTGGATATAAAAGGCTCACTACATAAACCATGCACTCCTCAAATCCTACCCTGTAGAGACCAAAACCAAATCCCATAATATTGTGTAAGTGGGAAATCCCCAATCTGGTGGGTAAGGTGGTTTTGTAAAATAAACCTGAAGGGTTAGTCCCCCACCACAATGCTAATCAAAATTGTGCCACCACCAAAGATACATATTATAGATTCCTTTTGTTTTTGTAAGTGTTCATTATTTCGTAGAATGTAAAGAACCCGTTTGCATGTGTTATCTGCAAAAGGGCCCAATATCTTACCCTCAAAATATGATTGCGATAAGCAGCAGGATGCCTCATCATCTCCCATTGTTCATTGCCTAGATGGATGCAGTGGATTACATTTTTGCTCCATGTCTTGCGATCGACAACGAACCCAGAAACGATAGTGCAACTCATGTTCACCATCTCTCTCTCCTTCTATCAATTTTCAAACATAAAGAGTAAGCCAAAAATATGTATATATTATATATAATAATTGGCGAAAATATCTTACACTTGAAAATATTTTAAGTAGTCTTACTATTCCATATTTTGACAATTTCTTTATTAGATTTTTTTTTTTGTCAATTTTGTTTGAAATATAACAATTTCTTTTTGAATGGTAGGCTTTATGTGTTTGGTTTATATAATGAAAGTGTCCAACAGAAAATTTTAAGGTGTTGATCCAGTTTATAATTTCAAAATGCAATTAAAACAATGCAAGATAGCATATATTGATATTATGTATATATATAATTGTTACAAATAAACAAATGTGATAATTATCCAATTTTAACCCTAAATTCATTTTTAGGAAGTATAAAATTAATTTGTATCAATTTAAATGTTTAGAATTTATTTATATGATTATTAGAATATATATTAAATTGGAAATTAATCTAATAGAACTAGATTACTCATTTTTTAAGAGGTAATAATAAATTTGGCTTTAGGTTTAGTTTCATTTATTAAATGTTAGTGCCTTTTTTTTAAGGGTTACATAAATATTTCTATAAAGTCGAGAAAAAAATTATTACTGACAAATA
This sequence comes from Pinus taeda, assembly GCA_000404065.3. Taxonomy (NCBI): domain Eukaryota; kingdom Viridiplantae; phylum Streptophyta; class Pinopsida; order Pinales; family Pinaceae; genus Pinus; species Pinus taeda. The sequence goes on from APFE030574507.1 coordinate 22,944, forward strand.
ATTTTACTTTTAAATGAGAAATGATAAAAAATTTTATATCTTTTTAACTAATAAATTATTATAATTTTTTAACTATAAAAAAAATATCTTTTGATGGAGGTGATGAACATCGAGATCTTCTAGATATGCATGTTATGAATGAGAATATCTAGCGAATGGTAAGGAGGACAGTTACCCCATCTTCCCATTACATATGGTGTACAGTGAAGTTAATGCTTTTGTGTGTGGAGTTTGATTTTTTTTTTCGAGATTGAGTGCGCGAGATGGAAGTGGGTTTATGGTGCCCATTGGGTTTCAATATTGCTATTTTGTTTTGGTAGTTTGGTGGCTAGTTTTTCATGGTCCTAGCTATGGTGATCTCACGGGTTTCTATGGCCTTTGATTAATCTGGGAATGGTGGAGATTTTGATGTCGTCGTCTCCTCCACCGAGTGTGGTTCACAAAAACATTAACTTCTTCTCCCTTAGCATTGTTTCTTGCTTTTATTAGTGGCTTGAGTCAATTTTGTATGTTAATTGGGTCAGAATTAGAGCCTACTCACTTCCTCGATGTTATCTGTGCTTCGGAGGGTGTCTAAGTCTCCTCTCAATAGGATATATTTTGGGTCCTCCTATCTCTTGGATTTGATGTGGATTCCTTAGACCCACTACTAGGTGAGCAACAATTGGGTTTGATGGTGGAAAAATAGTATGAAGACATCTGTGGTGACTCGTAATTGGCTTGGGTTAATATCTCTCCTATTTGTGCCTGGGAAGTCTTTCTATCAGTGACTTTTTTCCTAGCCGCTTCCTCTAGTATCGGTGAAGGAAGGGTCTCATTTGGTTGGTGTGTTTCTTATATATGTTTTCACATGCAACTCATTAGGCTGGAGAGAGGTGGTCTACAATTCTGAGAAGTAGGAGTCTCGTGGATAATTTAGGCTTGCCTATTGCTCTGCTACGGTTCATGGTGTGTTGGAAGGTGTTGTTGTTTGTTGTTGATCCTATATTAGACGTGTATCCCTGAGCCTTCACTATGCGACCAGTGTCGCATAATTCCTACTACCAGCCCATGCGGAGGGGAGCTTCAACCAACCAGAGAGGGTTTAGTTATGAGTCGAAGATAGCATTGGCGAGTTGGGTTACTACACGTCCATTGTGGGACAGTCAAATTGCTGAAGGTATGACCTGGGCAACGTTAGGAGCCTGTGGTGGTAGGGATGGGGCGAGAGTAGTGCGGGGTAGTCATGTAGCTAGGAATGCAAAGAGGGGTTGTGTGGTGTGTGTGGTAGGAGCAGTGTGCGAGGTAGGAATCGATGGCCAGGTCGTGTATGGGTTGTTTTCCGGAAACGGTACTCGGAGGCTTGTCGCAACCTCTTCTAGTCTTTTCTAGATCACTTGGAAGCATATGATAAGGTCAGGAAGGAAGAACATGACGTTGTTATGGCTATGCTTAATCAATTGCGTTACTTTTAATGTCGTGTCAGAGAAAGGATAGTGGTGGTTTGTTGTTGTCAAACTGCTATCTGAAAAGGTGGAAAAGCTAGAAATGTGGATGGCTCTCTCTGAAGCATGTTCAGTGTACCTATCATCCCCCTCCACCTCAAAGGATTGGGCCATACCACATGCTTATTGGTTCTGATGATTGAGCATGGTCAGAGGTGTTTTTCTAGTTATATTTGTCTTTTGGTGCTTTTAGCTTGTCAAGCTATGGATTGCTCCTTTGAGTTTTCTGTTGCTTATTTATCATATAGTACTAGCTTCATTCAACATCCTGCTCGAGGTGAGAGTATTTGCATGCTTTGGTAATCTATTACTTATGTTGATAAAATAAATAAAATTATTAAAATATTATATAATAATATATATATATATTATTATATAGATTTATATATATAGGAATTGATCTTACCAAATAATATATATATATATATATATAAATTATATGCATACTTTACACCCGTTAATATTTGAATAGAAGGCGATCATTCATCAAGAAATTGGAGCGATTTTTTCGATATTAAATTAGAAATAAAATATTAATGCGAATAAATAACTAATGAATATACCTATAAATATCATATTAATTTTCAATTTTAAGAAAAAAAAAATAAAAAAATTTGAAATAGAATTTTATTTAATTTTAACATCTTCTACTTATTAAAAATATTTAATACACAATGGAATATAATCGTTGTTCTTGTCTTATTCATTGACAAAGTTAATAAATATATGTTTTTTATTTAATCCAAAAAACAACTTTCTAAGTTGACTCAATCCCTACAGAAACGACTTTTATTTTTAAAATGTTTTCTTTATCTAATCTTAAGTCATTAGAAACATCACGCTTTTCTGAAATTAAATTAAAATACCATATTTAACTTTTATAAAAATGATTTCGTTCTAAAAATAATCAAACCCATCTATAATTTGGGAAATTATTTTTTAAAGCAAAATAAATCTTCCTTAATCTTATCTAAAATCAATATTCTATTTAAAACTATAAACTAATATCACTTCCTTAATCTTATCTAAAATCAATATTCTATTTAAAATTATAAAGTAATATCAAATATTCTTCTGACAATATTTTTCTCTCTTCAAAATTAATTAATAGGAACGTTTTATATGGAAGATTAAGAAGAGATTTAAATGGAATAATAATTATTGTGATTTAAAGTAATAATAATGGTTAATTTTAAGTATTTTGAATGATAAATCAAGTAAAAATGTTATTTAAAAAGTGAAAATGTTTTTAGTTACAGCATTAAATTAACTTGTCTTAAACATAATCAAATTTCACTAATTATAAAAAAAAGTTATAACTGTAATTTGTAATTAATAAATATAAAATAAAGAGTATAATGAAAAATATGGCACTAAAACGATTAATTAAGTAAATTTGATTGATATTTTTTCATCAGTTATTTTTCTCTTTTAAAATTAATGTTTTTAATATAATTAATAGATAAATTAAATTATGGGATGATAAGGAGTTTTATTGGAAAAGAAAATTAGAGTATTATGAGAAGGTAATTAATTTTATTTTTACTACTTACAATTATCTCTTTGTTTTGACTAGTGCTAATAAGAAAATGAATATTGTGAAGATAAAACTAACTCCGAGGAGGTTCAAGTGGAAGTGAGGACTGGTCTATCCCAAAAACATTATTGGAAAAAAGAATCTTTTAGTTGTATGATACTAAAAGAATTGAAGATGAAAAGCATTTTCTCTTAGATTGTTTACTCTCACTCACATCTATTTTCATTTCCAAAACATCTGATGGTGATGGTGGTGGTTAACTTCCACTGGACCTATAATTTTCTTAGTTCTTAATTGTCTGGCTTCTCGTCTTTCTTGACGAGATTGGTGTTGTATCTTGCATTGGTTTTTCTATATTTTCTTCGATTCTTCATTTATCTCGCATCTCCTTCATCTATTCTAGTTCTTGGGACATTGGTGTCATAGCTTTTGTATCTTTATTTTTTTTCTATATGGTCTTCCAACTTCATTTATCTCGCATCTCCTTCATCTATTCTAGTTCTTGGGACATTGGTGTCATAGCTTCACGATCTGTTGTGCTAGTCATTTTGAAGATCGAAGAAGAAGTTTGGTCTCGGAGAGCCGCTTTGCTGTTAACTGAAGATTTATTTTGTGCAGTATTCGAATCCTCATAAATGTTGATGCTTAGGCATTGTCGAGTTCACTTTTATGCTATTAGGCAGGGCTTCCCCCCTACTTGTCTTGAGAGTTGTTTCTTTCTTGCCCGATTTCTTGTGATTCAGAGTTTTTTGGAGAGTATTCTTCCTGGATGATAGTGTAGTGTTCTTTCTGTGCTCCTTCCCACCATGTAGATCTGTGGTGATTCTTTCTAGCAGAATTTTTCTAGGAGGCTTTTGCCCAATTTTTTGCTAGATTGTCTATCTCAAAGCAGGATCGACACCTAAATATGACACTTTCATAATCAAGTTTCTGGTTCCACACATGGTCTTTACTTGTTAGGTTTATTTCAGTTGAGAATCTCGCTGAATTCCATTTCCACACAAATGCGTGCATAGGTGGTTTTGGCATATTCCTCTGTTTCTGGGCACCTGTAGAGAAATTTCTCAATTGCATTTCCAATGGCTTTTAGCGAGGAGAAATTCCAGAGATGCAAGGGTAGTTTTGGCAATCTCACCCAAACTGGTGTTGAGGTTATGATTGTTGTAGAGGGTTCAAATGATGGGTTTCATAGCTTCATGAATAGGCCTAAGTTTTCCAAAAACCAAGGGTAGGGTTTTCAAAAGCTACTATAAAGAAACCACTAACACAGGGGTAGATATTAATTCCATCAGAAATGACAGGCTTCCATAGCACCGAGACCTAACTGTGGAGGGCTGTCATCCGCTGCCAAAAACCATTAAACCAGTAGATTAGGGCACTTTCAGAAAACTTCACAGCCTCATTGAGTGAGGCCTCGAACAATTGGATGGGTGGGAGTTGGGGCTTCATTGACGATATGGGCAGGAGCTTGCCCCCAAAGGCGGACATAATTGAGCTAGAAGCTATCTTCGTGAAGCTCGAAGCCATTTAGATCAAGGCCGATCGATGATTCCATGCTTATGTATGACCATGCGAAAGAATGAAAAAACCATGCGGAAGAATGCGAACCTGGAAGATAACCTTGTGGAAGATTCACTTGGGGTAAATAGGAAATACCTAAGTCGGGAGTGCAGAGCGATGGCGAGGTATATCTGCTTTCCTTGCACGATCGGTTTGTTTCAGACTACAGATCCATCACTCGTCTCGTCGCCAGGACCCGATCTCGCTGCTTGCAGATCTGATAAAGAATTTTTCGATAGCCTAGAACTCTGGTATCAAACTCCGGGACCGGGATGGAGAATGATAACCAGGACTTACCGGAGCATCAATCACCAGAACATGAAGGCAGACTTTATGCCCTCCCCGGAATTTTGCAAGGGTTCTATAGTGGCACAAACATGATCAGGATCATCCCAGTAGCATGGTGGATCTAGCTCAGAAAACCTTATCTCTGCCCGCTCATAGCCATGAGAGCAATATCAGTGAAATCTGAAAGAAAACCCTGCATATAATAATCCTGCAGAAAATGCTGCAGAAGATAACCAATTCAAATCTTCTTATAAAATGGTAGTGAACGATGCAGAAAAAATAATGAGCGAAACAGGGAAGATAGTGAATGGATCTTAACACTCCACGACTCACTCACTTCCCACCTTCATGACTTGTTCACCCATAATAACTATATAACTATAATAATTTGTAAACACTCCTCTCAACTTTCTTAAAGTCAGATACTCATCCGTCTCAGTGCATATTTAATCATCATCATTAATATTACAAATTACATCAGCAAAAATAAGAAAAATGGCAGGTATCTTTCGCTTATAGAAAACAGATTAATTAACGACACAGTAACTAAACATCATAGGATGATGATTAGAAATTGGAGCGTTGAACTTTCGATACATTTTATTTCGAGTTACAGCATTATCACGTAGAAAACGTTGAAGCCAAAGAAGCCTACATTAAAAAGTTCTCAAAGGAGGAGACATCACAGCTATGAAATACCCCGAAATGGAATCAGGAACCAGTTGGAAGGGAAGACTATGCGGTAGGTTTGTATGTGGAAGGGTTGACCAGGACTCATTATTTTCTTAAACAACTTGCCAAAATTGGCCGCCATTGTTAGAACAGATAATTTAATAATTTGATATACTTTGGGTGAATCAGCGGTGTTCATGTTTGAGATCGTTTTTTTCCTTCTTGGTTCAAATCCTTCGTTTGTAGTTGAAAGAATCCATTTGGCACAAATTTAGTTTATTCTAGGCCATGGAAATGTGTTTGCAGTGGTATTTGATAATTTAGACGCTGTAGATGTAAACAAAGGCCACTGGCTAATCACAATCTGCGAAAGAAAATGGCTATGGTGGAAAGATCTGTGTTCGGCTGGAAGAAGAAAATGATGAAGAGGATGAAGGCCCCTGTCTCAAATTTGAGGACAAATTTCAGGGAGAAGATTATAGGAGTTGTCTATAATGTGATTTTTTGGAGATTTCTGTGACGGAATCTCGCGGAAGAAATTGAGGTAACCCCTGGACTTTTTGATTGTGCAGAAACTAGCTATCAAGCTTCCGATTCCAATAAATTACTGCTAGATTTTGACTGAAAAAAACTACCAAAAAAACTTTAAAAAATCTCATTACAGAAAACTGCCAAAATTATATGGCCCTTGGAGCAATATGAGGCTCCAAAGACCCAAGGACGAGGAAGCCGAGGCGGCTGAGAACTCTAAAGAGATCCATGATAGTTATTATCGTGATAAATTCGCTTACTTTAAGGTTTTCTATCTACAAACGTAAGTTATCCAATAGATGGACAAATGGAGGTAATTTTCGTACCTCTTTGTTGTTCCCTTCTTATTTGCAGCTATTAAGTGGGCTTAGATCATTTTTATTATGGTTTCAAGCACAATACTATTCCGTTTTATGTGTTCGTGAGCTGTACACGGTCTTTGGGTCGCCCTTCTTATTTGCAGCTATTAAGTGGGCTTAGATCATTTTTATTATGGTTTCAAGCACAATACTATTCCGTTTTATGTGTTCGTGAGCTGTACACGGTCTTTGGGTCGCAGTCAAGATCTGCGTCCAAATATAGCACTACCAATTGGGTGAAACCCTAGAAGACTCTAAAAAGAATCTGAATTACAAATTCCACAGTGAAAGAGAGAATTATAACTCTTTAGGTGGAAATTAGAAATATTCACTACCATTTACATGACAATTGTTCCTTCATGCATTGATAGAAAGGGTTTTCTTGCTTTCTCTAAAAACATCTTTGGTAGAGCAATGTAGAGCGCAGCCATTAAAAACAGACATTTTAAAGTTCTAAGCATCTTTGGTACCGCGATCTTCTTCTCTCCACCTTTAATTCGGTGTTTTTAATTTACTTTTTCTAGCACAAGATAATGCAATTACAGCACGACCACCTGACATTGAAATTTTCCTTTCTGCTAAAGCGAACTTAAGTTGGCTTTGAGTTTTTACAATTTTTTTTCATCCGAACGGTTAGTTCTGGCTGCTCCGATTCGAATCTAATCCATTTCTCATTAACATGACAAATCTCAACTAGAGGATAACTTGTAAATTGTTTACACTGTATTTCAACCGTCTTAGCTTGCGATATAGAGATTATATGGGTGAATTATTTATTTGATCCTTTACGAACAGATTGAAACGTTGCTAACAGAAATGTGTCCACTCACAGAGGAGAATGATAAAGATATTTTGAAAAAGATTTGTGCACCCATCATTATTATTGAATTGAATTGAGGTTTTTGTGATTTATAATAAGTTTATAAGAAAATTTTTTGGTGACATAATTATATCAAAATTTATTTATTTGTCAACGTGTTTTGAAATATCAAGTGTGGTCCATTGTGAGGACAAGATGAAGAACCAGACCATAGCGATAAATTAAATAGAGAAATCCCTTATTCTAAAAAAAAGCAACTATTTTTTAACACAAAAATGAATTTTGATGTGATTATGGCTGAAAACCCTTTTTTATAAATTATCATTATTTCAAGATAGATGTGTTGAGAGTTATACCTCTAAAGCAAACTACCAACTGACACAACAGGTGAGTTTGACAAATACTCAGGAATGCTGAGATTTTTATACCTACCAAGATCCAATTCTAGTTCAGATTCCGAAAAAGTTGGGCCATCTAAAATTCAATGCCCAAAAAATTCTGGAGTATATTTCTGACCATTATTGAAAAATATGTTTTTCTTAACTTTTAAAAAATTTAAATTTACAATATTGATATTCAATACCTCATTCCTTAAATATTGTTTCTAAGAAGTTGCAAATAAAATTAGATTTAAATTAGATAAGTTGCAAATAAAATTAGATTTAAATTAGATTTAAATTAGATAAGTTGTAAATAAAATTAGATTTAAATTAGATATTGAAATCAACAGAAAAAAAATTGTTGAAAGGAAATGAATAAAATAGAATAAACAGAATGAACTTTTTGCAAAAAAATAGCTTTCCAAAAAATCTACCAACTATATTATCTATTTTGTCAAATAAATTTTAGAAAATAAAAAGTTAAATTATAACCAATTTTATAATAAATCTTATTACGATTAAACAATTAAACATTATTGATAATACTCATGCTTCTTAATATTATATTAAAAACCTTACTTTAGAAATGACCATTCTAATTCATAAATTAATATCCACAAAATTCTTCACTTTAATATAATGACTTTTTAAATATTTGACTTAAGGAAGAAAGTTTTAAATATTTCACTTTGACGTGAAAGTTTAAGTTCCTTAAATTTTACGTTCTTATATTCGGGTTTTGTAATTTCTTAATTAAAGTATTCGTTATGCCCAAAGTCTTCACTTTAATATAATGACTTTTTAAATATTTGACTTTGAGACGAAGGTTTTAAATATTTCACTTTGACGTGAAAGTTTAAGTTGCTTGAATTTTACGTTCTTATATTCGGGTTTCGAATTTTTTTAATTAAAGTATTTGTGATGCCCTTTTTATTTCACTTCATTGTCGGGATGATTTATTTGTGATGCCCTTTTTATTTCACTTCATTGTCGGGATGATTTATTTTACGTTCTTACATTCAATTTTTCCAAATTTTTAATTTAAACACTCTTGGTCCCCGATTCATTTCACTTCATGAGGATTTTAATAAACATCTTGTTCCCGCTTTCTTCAATATTGTCCAACTCGATATAATGGGTAGCTGTAGAGGTCGATCATAACCTTACACACGCTTTAAAAAAAGGTCAAAGGCCACTATGACTGTATGTTAACGTCGTTATGTGGAAAGGGAAAACGGAGGTTGAGGAAGAAGACGCGCTATTGCTTTAGATTTATTTTTAAAATTTATTTTAGGTGTTATAATAAATTTATTTTTAAATCTAAAAATTAATAATTTAATAGAGAAACAAAATTCTGGTTAGGGAAGAATCATGAGTAATTCTAACTACCCAGAATCATATTCAATAGTGATTTTAGTGCTGTTTTCAGAATTGTTGACAAAGGGGCAAACTTTTTTAGAAGCCACAACCCAATTGATATCTAGACATTATTCATCCTGTATAAATTACGGTTAATCAATATGGAAGTATTGTCGTGAGTTGTTGAATATGCATTTCTGTGTGCGTTTATGTGTCTTTGTGCTCTTCTGATATGTATCGAAGCCGCAACAACGGAAAGCTTGCGGTGAGCGCTTGTGTTTAGGCTCGCTCGAGCTGAGTTGAGCTCTGTGGTGTTGAAAGCAGTATTGTTATGTTTGAGACCCGCTTCTCTTATGTGAGTAAGAGGAGTATTTTGTATTTGTGAGTGTTGCGCCTGGCAGAGAACGACAAAGGGCTAGCGGAGCTGATGGCCGCGTCGTACACTGCTGATTGTGTGATACTGCTTGGCGCTACTGCTATTCATAACAGTAATTTGTGTTTATTGTTTTTGTTTGTTTTCATTGTGGCACAGAGACATATACTGCATTGGGTGCTGCTAAAAAAAAATTTGGATAGAACAGTTATGTTGTTTGTGCTTTTTCTTTGAGGATTGTGTTGCTGCATTTTTATATATAACCGTAACTGGACCAAGATTGAAGAATCTATTTTTTATAAGACTGTAACTAGATTAAGATCAAGACTCTGATTTAAGGTTTGTGTATCAGTTGAAATTCCATCCATCCAATTTAACTGCTTTTGTGACTAAAAAAAAAATGGAAATTTTTAATAGTGAAAAGGAGTTAGTAAAGATTTTTATGGTGCATGTGTGGTGAAAAGTTTTTCTGAGATTTAGTGAAATTTGGTGTATTTGGAATTAGATTTGGTGGCATTTTGGTGATTGGAGAAAGTTTTTTTATCATGGCAAATTTGTTCCGTGGTACTTATTTGAATGAATCCACCAAACTTGATGGAGAAAATTATGTGAATTGGAAATTCAAGTTACTGACAATTTTAGAAGGTTATAATTTGTGGTCCATTGTGAGTGGGGATGA
>APFE030574507.1:35032-50665 GCA_000404065.3 Pinus taeda
CTTTCTTTATATAGGAGTCTAAGGAGTCACAATATAACCTAGCCGACCTAACAATAATAATATAAAGCCACAAAAATAGCAATAGAGGGATTCTATGGGGCACAGTAATAACAATATGGGGACAATAGGGGCAAAAAAATATTAATAAGGGATGAAACTACAAAAGTAATGGGGTAATCACTAGTATTATAGGGACCCAACATCTTGTCATGAACAGTGACACCAACGGTCACTTCCCAGCCTACCCGCGTGGCAGTATAGCCCCCTGTGCGCGGATGTGACCCGTGTGTCATACTAGTCCTGCGTGCAACCTCCTTGTCGCACAACTCCCATATAGACTCTTTTATAATCCCGCGCTCTCTTTCAACTACTTGGTGCACTAAGACTATGCTTCCTACGGATAGTTAGGTGGTTGCACCACTGGTGCGAGGCTTCATTTTACCTTCCAGCCCGATCCGCGGGCACCCCTCAATTACCCTCGTGTACGTCAGTGCATCGTGTTCTTCCTTGCATGGTGCGCTCCCCTGTTTACTTTATCTAGTAAGGTGAGGTCGCAGCCATGGTAGCAGGGCCACAAATTCTTCTAATGCAGTAGTATGAATGGCTATACTTTGTCCTATTGTGCTTAGTTTCTTGGTGCAGCATGCTTGCACGATTTCAGTTTCCAGTTTGGAGATTTCTTCGTCCAATAACATGCTTTTCTTTCCCAACCGTACTCGATCTTCTTCGAGTTTGCAAAGTTTCAAGTTCCCTCACTGAATGGCTTCCTGTAACTACATAATTCCTTTACCCGGGTCCTCGCATACTATCCCAACTGTGGGAGCTGTTGTATGGGGATTCTTCTCTGCTCTTATGGTCTCATTTATTCTCTTCAGTGTTGGAGTCATTTCTGCGCTCAATTTTTTGCTCATGGCTCTATAGGCCCATTGAACTGCTGGTACACGCAGGTCCCAATTAGTTCGTCTCGCCTGGTGAACTCGATTCATAATTCTGCATAGATTTTTGAATGCTTCGACGTGGAATATTTGTGGTGTACATTGGTTCTCCTACTGCTGCGTCTAGTTCTGATTTTCGATCCTTAGTCTGGGGTGTGCTTGCACAGCACACATCTGCACCCATCGACACAGGTGGGCGTGCATGCTGCTTCGTCCTGGCTGCCCAGCTCTTGTTCATCGTTGGGGGCTTCCAAATCATAAGCGCATCCACCTTCTACATTCACACCAGTTTACAATGGTCTCTTGATGTGTACTCCACCATCATGCGGGTGTTGTGTGCAGCGCCCATTCTAGTGCACCATACCGCTGTTGTTCAAGTACTGCGCTTTCAATTTTGTCCAAGAATTCATCCACCGATGTCACTCCATCATATGTTGGCAATTCCCTTGCCGTTGTCGTCACGCAACGCAGTGATCATAGCATTGTCACTTTGTGCAACTGGTTCTGCCAACGCTCTACTTCTTCGTCTGAATCCGAAGTATAGGAGCTATCGCGCTACCACGAGATTCTCCCATCTGCAGTTGGGTTCACCCAATCCTGGTCTTGCGTCGTTATCTGGTAAATACAATCTAGCTCATCATTGCACACTAGTTCAGTGTAGCGCACTCCTTTGGCTGGGTCTAGCGGGACTACTATGCGTAGGGACTTTTTCTCAAATACCATCTTCCACTTCTTCAAGTTGATGACTCCATTCATATCAGTGGCCTAGTCTATTCCTAGCAATGTGGGATAGGGATTGTTGTCATCAACAATCTCTATTACTTCAAAGTTTGTCTGTGTGCTCGTGCCTTTGATATCAACTGTTACCCCTTGCAACCTCCCCATGGGAAAAATCTTATGTTGGTTCGCCATTCGTAATTGAATAGGGGACCATTGCAACGCAGGCCTGCCCATGTGTTCCCATGTTTTCTTTGGTAACACATTCATGTTTGATCCCAGATCTAGGATGACCTGATCCATTTCGCACTCACCAATCTGCACAGTCAACCTCATCTCCCTTCTAGTGCGCAATATGTGCTTCCCCAATTTCCGGACTATGCGTGGTTCTCCTGACCCCGCGCACCTAGTGATTAGTTCTTGTAGTCCCTTAACTGCCTTGTTGTCATGCAACAGTTTCATGCATGTCTCCATAAAGGTAGTAAGCATAGAAGAATCCATCCCTGGCTCTAGTTGATCCTTACTACCTGAAGTAGAGGCTTCCACGAAGCTCTTCTTAGCTTCCATGAACATTTCCTTTGCGCATTCTAAGTCAAACTCAAGTTCCTTTGTAGGAGCCTTGCGGACCCATGTATCTTCCTCGGTCTTCTTCCCCTTATCCTCCCCTGTGGTCACACCGCTTTTGAGCACCATGTTCACATTTGGGTCTTCTTCGTGTGGTTCAGACCTCATCATTTGGATATTCTAAGTCAGAGGAGGCTGGAGTACCCATTGTTCACGCATCTATGTGATCAACGTAGGACAATCTATCATTTCATGATCAAACTAAGCACAATACAAACAGGACATCCTCGTTGGGTTGGTACAATCACGGGCATATTGCCTTGGTCCTCCGCAATTGTAGCAAATAAACTGTCTGTAGCCCCTTCATGGTCCCATTCCTCCTCGTCCTCAACCTCACCCCTAAAATCCAGCGCGCACCATCCCCACAGTTGGGTCAAGGACTCACATTTCTATCTGCATCCTATAGGCTGGGGTCTGATCCATCATTACCTCGTAATTGCGACAAGTGCACTTGTCGTGGCCTACCAACCTGCAGAAATTACAAAATAACTATTCAAGATTCGATGTATACTTCTGCAACATTTGACAATTATTCATCGTGTGTTTTCCTCCTATCTAACAGATCGTGCACCATAACACAAGTGTCGCACTTGGCCTTGCTTGTGCTTCTGGTCTCAATGGCATTGGTCCTCCTCCTACCAAGTAGTTCACGAATACTGGACAATGATCCTTGACATGGCCCTAGCCTTTGCATTTTATGCACCATACTTCCTCGCGCGCCTCTAGCTGCGGTGCCCTATCCTACTTTAGGCTCTGCATTTCCAGGTAGAGATTCTATAGTTGCACATGGATTTGTTGAACTCCCAACCCAGGATCTTGTATCGGGGTCTCATGAAACCTCATTGCCATATCCAATGCTTCAGTCTGGGTTGAAAGCTTCTATTGTGATAGCATCGTCCTCAAGTGCGTGTCAAAGATGCCACAAACCATGCACGGTGCTGCGCATCCGTTAGCGTCATATTAGTCTCGCGAATCGTACTCTTTAGCCGTTGATCTAGATACCAAGGGGTCTCACCTGGAAGCATCACGATCTCTTTAAACCCAACGATTGACTATGTCTCTGATTTCGTCCAGCTAAATTCTCTGTTCAACGCATTCTAGATCTCTGCTATCCCTGTGTTTGGGTGGTCATTAGAGTGCTTGATATACCATGTCAACACATGATCCTGCAGCGTGCTCACTAATGTAGCCTTATTAATGTTGTCGTCCATGACCCCTTGTGCTTCCCACACTACTCTTATCGCAAACCAGAGCTAGTCTGGATCCTCATTCCCTACTCCTCGGAATACAGGTAGCTTGATTGCGCTCGCCATGCTGAACTATGATGGTGGTGGAGGTGGAGTGGGTGGATATGGAGGTGAGGGAGGTGAAGTGAGTGGTGGATGGGTGGAGGTGGTAACTGTGGAATGCACTGCCTTATCAAACTGACCACACTTCTTGGAGAGACCCGAGCAAGCTCTTCCTCACTCTCTCGCAAAGGTGAAATTAAGGGATTGTTTCCTAATTCCCCACTACCTTTGTAGATATTTCCGCTCTGCGTCATTCCAAACATTAATGTATTTGCATAACCCGCTTTTCACATAACAGCATCTTAATCCAAGTATTCAAAGCTTTAATGTACTTACGTCACGGTCCCTTGAGAAACCATCATTCTGCTTCTTGTAGCTCACAGCCATGTCTACCGCAAACTTAGTGATAAATCCCCCTATTATCCGGTCGAGCCAATGGTCCATAGCTCGCGCAATCTTATCTTCTGATGCCTCTAGTCTGTGCACTAATTCCGAAGTCCACACTATCAGTTGGTCGATCGTACACCTTCCCTGGTTGTCGACTAACCTCGTGATCCACTCATACAGTTCAGAAGGAAATGATGCGAAGAAAATCTCATGCATTTCTGTATATATGTAGCAATCCAGCCACCTTTTCTTAGATACTTGCGGAATTCTATTTCCCTATGTCGCGAACTCGTGAATCTTCTTGTCCAACAACTCTTCAATTTCCTTCTTTGTTGGGTTCTAGTGGCATGACATCATACATCCCTTAGGTAGATCCCGGTCCTGGCAACAGAACCATTTTTTGGCTACGTGGGGCCTGACCCAGGTACAACAGTGAGTTTAGCCAAGCAAATCCCAGTACTACTGGCCCTTTCGGTAACAGTCCATGGAGCACGGACTGAGGTCTCATCCAAAGTAGTATGGGAGGGTGTTGGAACTAGGTTTCCGCACCCTGGGGATGTCTGATATGGGCTATAGGCACGTGATTCAGCCTTCGCGCTTATTAGATTATGCGCACCAGCGGGCTCCTTGCGTCCTGTGGGACTGCCTTCACACAGATCCGGCCACAGTGTGAACAGTATTAATTACCCAAGTCTTCCTTAGTTAGGTTCTTTTCATTGATTACTTAGAAAGTTTTCATACATAAACATACATACAAGTGCGCGCATATACATAAACAGATAACATTAACGTCGAACAACAAAATATAGATCTATGAAACAGATGCACAATATGTTAAATCAACTTAGCTTTATTAATGATCCTTTTCAAGTTCAGTTCAATACAGACCCAACTCCGCCCTGCACACTCAGCTGCAGGGGTCTGCGCACTCAGCTGCAGAGCCTTTACCTACTACTATGACCCAATACCTTCAGATCTAGTTCTATCCTCTAACCATGCCTTCGCATTTATCTATTTCTTTTAAAAAACTCTGAACTATCTTTACACTTAGAGCCTCGCTCTATTTATACAATCCCATGGTCCACGGACCATGGGTAGGCCGACACAATTTACATTCATTTACATTATTTTAGGGCAGACAACCCTATGACTCATCCTAAACTTTCGCGCTCCGCACCCGCATTTCGTGGAGTATTTACATTACTTTGCCAAGGCTCGGGCTTTAAGCGCCAAAAACATGCTATGGGGGGATCTGCTGCCCAACAACACTGCAGAAAAATGGTGTGGCAAAAAGGAAGAATAGGACTATTATGGAGATGGCAAGGAGTATGTTGAAGGCAAAGCATTTTCCAAATGACTATTGGGCTGAAGTTGTCGCTTGTGCAGCATATATCGTGAATAGATGTCCAACCAAAAGTTTCCAGAACATTTTTCTTGAAGAGGCATGGAATGGAAGAAAAACAATGTCACTCACATGAGATTTTTTGGATGTGTGGCATATGCACATGTCCCAGATGAGTTAAGGAAGAAGTTGGACAACAAGGGGGAGAAATGTATATTTGTTGGATATAATGATGAATCCAAGGCATACAAGCTCTACAATCCATCAACCAAGAAGGTCATAATCAACAGAGATGTGCAGTTCATAGAAGAGGAAGCATGGGATGGAAGTTTAGAGAAGACAATCAATGTCAAAGCATGTATACCACATAAGGACAGAGAGGAATTAACAGCAACAAGTAATTCCTCAACACCGACTCCCTTTACTCCTGTTCAAGCGCAGCAAAGCAGGCAGCAAGCAATGCCATCAACAAATAATAGGATAATTTCACGCAGCCAAGCAAATGCTTCTCCAAGCACACTGCGAAGCGCGACACCAAGTGACATGTCAAGGCCATCTTCAACAAACACAAGAAGACCAAAATTCAGAAATTTAAATGAAATTTATGAGTAATATGAAGTTGATAGTAGCACAAGTTTGAATTCCTTATTTGCATTATTTTGTCACATAGATGACCCAATCCACTTTGAAGATGCAGTCAAAGAAGAAAAATGGGTTGCGGTAATGGAGGAAGAAATAGAAGCAATAGAAAGGAATGACACATGGGAGTTGGTGAGCCTTCCGAAAGGAAAACATGTCATTGGAGTGAAGTGGGTCTATAAGACCAAAAGCAACATTGAGGGAAAGATTGAAAGGCACAAAGCAAGAGTAGTTGTCAAAGGATACAAGCAGTAGCATGGAAGATATTATGCGGAGACGTTCGCACCAGTCGTGCGGATGGAGACAGTACACGTAGTTGTGGCGATTGTCGCGCAGCACAAATGGAGAGTGTATCAAATGGACGTAAAATCAACGTTCTTGAATGGAGTGTTGGAAGAGGAAGTGTATGTCGTGCAACTGCCTAGTTATGAGATTGAAGGCCAAGAAGACAAAGTATATCAGTTGAGGAAAGCTCTTTATGGGTTGAAACAAGCACCGCGCACATGGTACCACAGGATAGATGCTTACTTGTTGGACAATGGTTTCGACAAATGTGACGATGAACCTACTCTCTACATCAAAAAGAGTGAAGGTAAGATTCTCATTGTCGTCTTATATGTAGATGATTTGAACTTTATAGGTAGTGATGATTTCCTCATTGTTGATTTCAAACAAGTCATGAAGAGTGAATTTGAAATGACTGACTTGGGGTTGTTAAGATATTTTTTGGGCATATAAGTGAAGCAAACAGAAAATGGAATTTTTGTCTCTCAAGTGAAGTATGTGGCAGACATTTTGGAGAGGTTTAAAATGCAGAATAGCAAGTCCGCACCAACTCCAGCTGTCATAGGGTTGAAGTTGAGCAAATAATATTGCAGCAGCAATGTCAATCCGACATTATACAAAAGCATGATAGGTTGCTTGATGTCTTTGACCGCCACTAGGCCAGATATAATGTATGTAGTAAATTTGGTATCAAGATTCATGGAGACACATTGGCAAGCAACGAAAAGGATTCTGAGGTATGTAAATGGGACAAAACAGTATGGCGTTTTACACAGCAACAAGTGATTTCACGCTGGTTGGTTACACTAACAGTGATTGGGCAGGCAGTTTCAATGACAGAAAGAGCACGTCAGGATATTTGCATTCTGAAGCCATTCCATGGGCCTCCAAGAAGCAGCCAATAGTGTCTCTGTCAACAGTAGAAGCTAAATATGTCGCAGCAACAGCCACAGCGTGTCAGGCAGTTTGGATGAGAAGGATGTTGGGGGATCTTCATCATGACCAAGAGGGCATGACAACTATTTTCTGCGACAACACCTCAACAATTGCATTGTCAAAGAATTTTGTCTACCACAAAAGGACCAAGCATATTGATGCTAAATATCATTTTATTAGAGAGTTGATTAACAATGATGAAAATGTGTTGCAGCACTGCAGATCACAGGAACAATTTGCTAATATTTTCACAAATCCATTGGTAGGTGAAAGTTTTGTTTATCTCAGAAACTGTTTGGGAATTGTAAATGGTGGCAATTTTGATAAAGGGGGAGCGTTGGAAATAATAATCCCAACCACCGCAATAAACAACCTGACAGCAGCATACTTTTCAGACGTATTTTTGTAGGTTGCGTCTCTGTTTGAAGATGGAAGGACTGAAGCCACACGTGAACTATTCCAAAACTCAGCAAAGAATTTAAAGCAGTCAATGTACTTTGGTAAATAGATATGGGCAAGCATTCATTTAGCGACTATTGCCCACACTCCAGAAACACCTGTGTGATTTTGATTACACTCAAACAACAACATCACATTAATTACTTTCCTCTGTCATGAATTAAAGTAAAACGGTATGTTGTGTTATATATGAAAGTAAAAATTCATTTTGATAGGTTAGAGAGTAAGAGGTTAGAGAAAAAGAGAGCGCAAGTCTCTGAGGAGAAAATGGTGGAGCAAATTTTGGTGGGCACGTGAAAACAACAGTTACAGTATTTTACTATGTGTTATTCTGCGTGAAATTTTAGCTTTTACTTGGTGAATGAGGCGCAGCCTCATGTGAATGTATTTTCATGTTTTAGAATTCAATACTAAGTTTTTATTATGTTGCTCCAACCTTACCTTGTTTTACTCTCAGTTATTTCCATGAGTAAATTTTGCATCTTTGAGTCTATGTAATAGCTCCGCGAAATCCAGGTCTGCAAAATCCAAGTCTGTGAAATCCACGTCTGCGAAATCCAAGTGAGCGAAGCTAGCTGCGCGAAAGTAGCTTCATGAAAATCACAAATCTCTGCCCCTCCGCGAAAATTAAATTTCCTAAATATTTTTAACAATGAAGGTATAGAGAGGCTTAAAATAGTTTCTCAAAGGGCTCTTATCATTTTAGATGATATTGATCGTATGGATCAAATGGATGCATTATGTGGACTGGTTAAAGATACTATTGATGTAGGTAGCTTAATTTTAATTACATCTCGCAATAAGGATGTGCTTATAAGTGCAGGTATTGGAGATTCATCCATTTACACATTGAAAGGCATCAATCCAGAGCACTTGCAAGAACTCTTTTGCTGGCATGCCTTCAGTCAACCCTGTCCTGTTATAGGATTTGAAGAAGTGGTTAAAATGTTTTTGTATGTCTCTAATGGTTTTCCACTATCACTTAAAGTGCTGGGGGAGCTTCTTCGTGGAAAAGATGATTTGAAGCATTGGAATGTGCAATTGCGCAAAACGTCCAAAGTACCTCTGGAAAATATATGAAGCACACTTGGAATTATTTATGATGCTCTCGATGAAGAGCTGAAGAAAATATTCTTAGACATTGCCTGTTTCTTTATAGGAGAAGATAGGGATATTGCTATAAGATTTTGGGATGGATCTGACTGGGAAGGGTTGTTGGGTCTTTGGAAGTTGGAAAACAAATGCCTGGTGGAGGTGGATAGTAGGAACCATCTCAGAATGCACAACCACCTACTAGACCTCGGCAGAAATATCGTCGAGAATCCAGAATATCCACGTCTTCTTTGGTGTTTCATAGAGAATCTTCTTCATAATATGTCTAGCCAATCATTTGTAAGTATTCTGAATCTTTTGATGGACTTTTGAAATAGCCTTGTGCCATCAAAGTTTTCTGTCAAGTTCCGAAATCTTAGAACTTCCCAATATTTTCAATCTTGTTTCTAACAGCTCTGGGTGAAAAATTCAGGTGCATGGAATTAGCATGGTTCATGGAAATTTCCCTAAACAATCTTTTGAAAACTTTGTCGGGAGCTTCAATCTAAGTAGGTTGCAGCTGCTTAGGGCTGAAAGTCATTCTGTTGAATGAGTATTGAGCAGTGAACAGTCACCACCACTATTATATCTCCATCAGGAGTGTTGTCCTATGTCCTCTTTACCTTGCTCGATTCCATTAATGAACTTAAGAGTGTTGCATATAGAGGGGTGACAACTGAAAAGAATTTGGCAACATGAATCTCACGTATAGTGTTGTTTTTCATTCTTTAAACAGATCTATTTACTTTTTTTTCATATTGTAAAAATTGTTGAACTGAGTTTTTGTTATCATATGCCACAATGAAAAAAAGCTGTAGAGGTTCAAACTCGCTTTAATAATGCATGTGAACATTGCAGGCACCTCTGCAATTGAGGGAATTGCATATTGATGCTCCCCTTTCAAAAGTTCCAAAGTCCATTGACAAGCTCAAGCGCCTCGTAAAAGTTGTTCTGCACATTGGATATCTTGAAACTTTTTCAAATGAATTTTGGAACTTATCAGGACTCCAAACTCTTCACTTGGAGTGTTCCAAGCTACAGACGCTACCAGAGTCATTTGGGAACCTGACAGGCCTCCAAAGTCTTGACTTATGCAGGTGCTTGAATCTACATATCCTCCCAAACTCGGTTGGCAACCTGACTGGCCTCCAAAGTCTAGGCTTGGTCATGTGCTGCAATTTTCAGATGCTCCCAGACTCATTCGGGAACCTAACAGGCCTCCAAAGTCTTTGCTTGGTTGGGTCCTCCAATTTGCAGAGACTCCCACACTCAGTCAGGAACATAATGGACCTCCAAAGCCTTAACTTACTTATGTGCTCCAATTTGTAGACACTTCCAGACTCGGTTGGGAACCTGACGGGCCTTCAAAGTCTTTGCCTGGCCCGGTGCTCCAATTTGCAAATGCTCCCAGACTCGGTCGGCAACCTAATGGGCCTCCAAATTCTTAACTTGGCTAGGTGCTCCAATTTTCAAATGCTCCCAGAGTCGGTCAGGAACCTGAGGGGCCTTCAAAGTTTTGGCTTGGTCACTTGCTCCAATTTGCAGACATTCCCAGACTCGGTTGGGAACCTAATTGGCCTCCAAAGTCTTGGCTTGGACTGGTGCTCCACTTTGAAAACGCTCCCAGAGTCGTTCAGGAACCTCATGGGCCTCCATAATCTTCACTTGGCCGGGTGTTCCAATCTGCAGCTGCTCCCAGACTCAGTAGGGAACTTGACGAACCTCAAAACTCTTTGTTCAATTGCTTCAATCTGCGGAGGCTCCTAGAGTCGGTGGGGAACTTGACAGGCCTCCAAAGTCTTGATTTGACTGGGTGCTTCAATCTCTTGACACTCCCAAAATTGGTGGGTGACCTAAAGGGCCTCCAAAGTCTTTGTTTGAGGTCGTGCTCCACTCTGCAGACGCCGCTACAAGTAGTATTCTCGAAGTGTACAAGTTCGACTAGATCAAAGCCCGGATGAAGAAGTGGAGATCAATAATGTGATTACGGTGAATATCGAGTAGGGTTTTTTTGACACGTTCAACCGTGGAGGTTTTTCCTTTTTGTATTTTCATGTGATGATCTTCTACCATAATCAGTCTCTCTGGTTTAATCACAATATAATGGCGTAGAGTGTAAAATTTGGAAGCTAAGGCAATTTTGAGGTTGAATTTTCATTGTAAATAAAATTGGTACTCTAATTTTCAATGTTAGAAAGATATCGGTGTATCCAGATTTTGAATTCTCGAAGATTTTTTTTTCAAAGTTTTTGATTTCTGAACACCGTTATAACCAAAATTTTGAGAGTGATCCATTTAAGTTGTTCACACACATTTTGGTTTGGTTGTTTATTAAGCTAAAAGAGTAAAAAATATGAATAACACAATCACATTCTCACACATTGAAATTAATAATTAATTTTGTTTAGATTTAGTTTTACTCTTCATCTACTAAGTGTTGAGAGATCAAATCTTTTTTATAAAAGAGAACAATTATTTAGAGAGTTGAATTAAAAGGGGTGGAGTGGATAGGGAATGGAAGTTTTCTACATGGAATGACAATTTTATGTAAAAAAAATCATTATTGCCTCCAAAGATGCTCTTCTGCTCAGTATGGTACAAATGCTATAATGTCTTGTTAAACATTTTGACGCAATCAAAATAAAATAACATTTAAATTAAAAAATAAAATAATAAATATAATTATTGCTAGAGGGGCTCTCGAGCCTAGAATTGTTGGGATGTTGCAATGTTTAACATTTTGGCTGGGTCAAAATAAAATAAATTAATGATTATAGTTATCAATAAAGCATTTTAATTTGGTCAAATTACTTAAAACTAAAACTAAAATTAAAATAGATCCATCTTAGCTTCCATATGCAAATTTAGAGTGAAACGAGATTTAATCCCTCTAAGCGTGGAGTTAAGATGAATCTTGACTAATCTTAAATCAATTCACATTATATTTATTATAATGGTTAAATCGATAAAATGTTAGATTTAAAATAAAAATAAAATCCATATTAACTAAAGATCTAACATAAGCCGAGAGGGATGAAATTTCTTCATGTGCAAACTTATTTTAGAGTGCAAAAAACAATGTGTAATTTTTTATTGTTTAGATTGTATTTTTGAATGTTATAGAAATTACATAACATGTGCATTGAGTCATTTTATTAGTGCATATTAAATTGATTTTTTTGTTATTAACATATTTTTAATTACACATAATATTAATTTATTAAATATTTCATTTATAATTCAATATTGATATATATCACCAACCACTTACACAAGAATATTTTCTTCAGAAAGTTGATAATGACACAAATTTGTAGGTTGTAGTTGATCACTGAAATGTCCCTATAGTCACAACCAGGTAAATTTCTTTCGAAATCTCCTTCATTTTGTACATAATGTAAATAATTTTATTTTATTTTTTATGATAGATATGGAAAATCACTAATATTTTAACCATAGTTGTTTCCTCAGTCGCAGTCATTGTTTCCTTAACCACTATTGTTGTTTCCTTAAACCTAGTTGTTGTTTCCTTAGTCATAGTTGTTATTTCCTTAGTCACAGTATTTTTTTCCTTAACCAAAGTTCTTGTATCCTTAGTCATAGTCATTGTTTCCCTAACCACATTTGATGTTTCCTCAACTACAATTGTTGTTTACTTAGTCACAATTGTTGCTTCCTTAGTCACAGATGTTGTTTCCTTAATAACAGTTGTTTTGTTAACCACAAATGTTGTTTCTTGAGATGTGATTATTATTTCCCTGGCCTATTAATGTTTCTATTTGTTTAGGGTAACTAACATTTTTCATCCCTTCTTTGTTATGATGGTTGGATAACTAACTTGTCTAATGTTTATCATTGGAGAATAATTTATAGGGAATGATTATCAGACTTCAGAAATTTCCTTAGTCTTTAACTCCCCTGTTACTATAATAAATCTATAAAAAATCTCATGATGCATTCCCCCCATCATCACTTAAGGAACATTATTTCATCTCAATTTCTAATCATTTCATGATCATAAAATTTGAGGAAAAAATTAGCAAGCTAAAAATTAATTATTATAATACTTTTTACACCATCTATAACTCTTAAGGAGTTTACATGCCACCCCATTTACTAAGTGATCTCATTTGATTAATAAAAATCTTAACAAGAAAACTCAAAATTTAATAGAGGATAGGAGGTCTCATCACAATTCGGCCTACCATGATCATAGGATATAGTGGAGTGACATTACAACTTTTGGTCACCAAGCCAGGGTAATGGCCTTTGGTCTCTAAGTCAAAGGACAAGAGGTCTCATCACGAGTCATCTTGTTCACATTATTAGCTCTGGTGAATGGCATTGTTATTAACTTGTTACTACACCACAACAATGGAATTCTGTAAATGTTGTGATAAAAAATAATATAAAATCAAGTTATGAATCTTTCCTAGTAAATGGGACGATGGCATCTAAATGGGTTAAAAAGGAAACCTTGTCGAGGCTATGGACACCTGCTGGAAGCACAGGACATGCTTGTGGTATTAAAGTAAATTTAAAGATTACAATTTATGTTTCCTATTTTGTATCCTCAAAATTAATGAAGGAAATGACATTAGCTTTATTATGGAAATTTATAAATCCCTCCTAGAAAATGGTGATGATTGGTTTTCCATGAGTAATTCTTTATAACTCTACATAGCAAGGATACAATTTTTCGGAAATTCAGTGTTCTAACTAATTTATTTTATTTTTTTCTCTCTAATGATATACTTGATGCAACTATTGTTTCCATCCATCTATTATTCGTAGAAATATCTGCATGCATTTATTTTGCTTGAACCTTCCATGTATTATAATAATTAGAGTTATCATTACATCTCATGATTAATAAATATCTCAATGATTCTCTCACATATCACAAATACCCTCCGCTTTCTATTTTTATTTTTTATGGTTACCCTATTACTCTTCATTAATATCACCTTATCCTCTAATCGTGTCAAACGTGCCAACCTATTAAAACTAATGAACGGCCATAGACGACCTTCAATTCAATTTGGGGGGAAAGATGACACTGATATATGATTTTTTATTAAATTTTTTAAAATATCATTACATGTCATGATCACTGAGTCTTTATACTATGTGCATAATTACTATTAGTATATATTTTGAATTTTGTTATTTCTAGCTGCAAAAATGTGTCCTATCGAACAGTAAAAATAGGTGGCCATTCGGTTCGATGTGAACCTACTTAATTACAGGCCTTGGAGAAGGTGCTCAACGTTCTGATCCAAGTTGGATAGAGGGAATACTTTGAAGGATCATAGGGCTTTTATAACGAAGTAGCATTATAATTCACAAGGAATCTCAACAATGGCATAGTAATGGTAAGAAACACACACATACAAGTGAGTGAAGGTGCAATAGCAGAAGTAATAGGTCTTCTGACAAAGGGAGAAAAATGGCGCGAGATACAAACTTCGCTCCAAAACATAGCCCTCTTGTTTTTAAATACTAGTGAAGAATTGGTTAGGAATGGAAAGGGGTATAAGCCCAATTCATTACCAGAACCGTGGAAAGAAGTAGAAGGTATCATCAAGTGATATATTCCCTGTGACGAACCAAGCACTTTCCAAGCATTGAGGAAATGATACTCATGGAAGCCCCTTCATCTATGATAGTACCAGCCATGATAATTCTGTAAGCTTGTACTATCATATGGAATGGTACATTAGATGGTAGGCGGGGTCTCCCTAGTAGATTCCAATCGAAGGAAACAACTAGATTGCTTGGAGGAGGGAACAAATAAACAACCAGATGAATCTCTGACGAACTTCCTTCTTGCAGTAAAGCAACGGGTAGATTGCCCCCATGTTCATCGGATTCTATGTTAACAAAAATAATTTGAATGATGTCATTCTCATTCTCTTTGATGACTATATCATCTGAAGGTGGACCTTCTGAAGACAAGACTGGGTCGACTGCCGTCTCGACCTATTGAGTTTGGTTTGGTGTGGACTCAGAGGGTTTATCTTCAATGATAAGTGCTTCGACTGACAACAAAGGTGTGTCAGTCAGATTTTCAACTAGCAATGGACTCGGCAAGAGTTTCTTGTATCGAGGAGGAAGTCGTTGTGGTGAAGCAGGAAGGTTATCAAAGACTCTTTTAGCTTCGTCTAGGAAAGGATAACGGTGGAGGGCATCATCACCTTCACACAGTCTACAAGGAAATTTAGATCTCCATTTCCGTCCATTGACTTCATTTTCACTAGTTGATGGTGTGCTCTCAACATGATCGTCAGAGTTTGAAGACACCGGATTGTGCAAGTGGGGAGACCAGTCCCTTAAAATCCGCGGGATGCAAGGACAATCTCAATGATAAGTGGTCTCCTTTGCAAATGACACATGGATATTTAGGTTTGGATGGTGTAGTGTATGGATTTTCGCCAGACAATGCATGGTTGCCCCCTTTCGTCGTTGGCTTCTTCTTCTTCTTCTCCTTCCCTTTCTTCATCTTCTCAGTTACTTGGTTTTTAGCGTTACCAGCTACACCAAGCGAAGAGGAAGAAGGAGAGGGAGAAACAAATGAAGTAGAAGGTGGGGGAGCGACTTCAGTATCATCTAGTTGTTGATTTGATTGCTGAGGAATCACGGTGTTTTGAACGACAGAGGTCGAGAAAAGCCATACTGGCAGGCCAATTGTGAGTCCTGGAAGGGACAATGTAGCATGTGTGGAGCACCAAGATCTCCCCAAAAAGAGAAAGGACTAGGATTCCCCCCAAGGGGAAATCCTTGATTGGTGGACTCCATTTGCTCAACCTAAGACCAACGAGGGAATAATGATGTTATTCCGATTAAAATAAATTTTATGACGCTTTGACACAACTTGCTTTTTCAATTTTTAAGAGTCGAGAAAAAGCTAAAGATGACTCTAGTCGCC
>APFE030574507.1:56440-68250 GCA_000404065.3 Pinus taeda
TCTTATTGATTAACCAATGTGGAATTGATAATATGCTTGAAAATATAGGTGTATGCTTATGTATGTTTTAGAACTATTTATGTGCTTAAAATTCTGTTATTTATGTTGATACAACATATATATATATATATATATATATAACAGTAGATAATGCAACAATAAAACAACACATAAGACAACAATTTAATTAGGATTTCACCGAAAACTCTCGGGCTATGTCTCCATGAGCTCTACTCAACTCAACTAGGTTCTTTGGGATTATGGCAAGGTCCTTTTTACAAGCTCTTGGCTCAAGTCCACTGTTTTACACAGAAACAATGGGTTTAGACACCATTTTATCCCTGGCTCTTGAATCTCTCCGCTTTCTGGTTCATGGCTCTAGCTCTGGCTCTCAGCTCTGGCTTTGGCACTTGGCTCTGGCTCTGGCTCTAGCTCTGGCTCTTCGGCTCTAGCTTCTTTGGCTCTCTTTAACTTATAGCTCTCTAGCTTTTCACTTGACTTCCAAGTGACTCCCTCGGCTGCTCTGTGCAATAGCTTTCACTCTTTTCTTCTGCCTTTTGCATTAGCTTCTTCCTCCTCCTCTCACTTGTGCTCTCTAGCTCTTTCGAGGCATCTCCCTGACTTTTTGGCTTCCCTGGCCGTTTCTCCTACGATTCATTGTCCCTCTGTGGCTCTGTCACTTCAAAATGCATCATTGCCTATAAAAAATGCCTACTGCAGTGTGGCATGATGATCAGCAGTGGTTACAGAAGGAATCAGGGCCGTTTCATTAGCGAAAATCTAAAAAATGGAGAAAATTCCATTACACAGGGAAGGCCCATAAAATACACTATCGAACATGATTTACGGGTGTGAAATCCCATTCAATTGCCCCTAAATCCCTATTGGGTCCGCCATTAGGTGTTATATTGCATCGCATTAATGTTTTGGATGAGATCCCTAATACACGGGAAAACCTTCAAAAACCCAACAAAATCCCTTTTATGAGATTTGAAAATGTATTACATCCACCCTATAATCATTTTGGGTCTGCCTTTTGCCGCTAGCGCAATCCCCACCGTCAATCTACGGGATCTATGATCCAACGGTCATCATTCAACTTTGAGCGGCTTAGGAGTAGGGAGGTTACCAACCCAAAAAGGCAGTTTTCCTCTCTCCTCCACCAGCCACGTATCGACCAGTCTATGGGATTGGGCAGAGCCAACCCAAAATCGCTTTCCGCCTAAGGCCTGCCTGAAATCTTGCCTTATCGGAACTCAAATTTTATATATCGTGCCTTTAATTCCCCTTCAAGTTTGGTTGTATCTCTTTGGGGGCTTTTTCCTTTGTATTTCAGTTTTTATGCCGAAACGCTCTTATACACAGGAAAGTCCCTTTTTCCAGAACTCAAATATTATGATGTCAGGTTTATAAAACCCATCGGGTCCGGTGATCGCATGTCACCGACTTGATCCTGGTCGTCCATTCCTTTCGCGATCTAACGACTGAGATTACCCTTCGTGATCACTACCACATATCACATCGTCGATGCTGATTCGTCGATCTGATCATCAGCGATCGGTGTATTGCATGATCGCAATCGCCGAGTCCAGGGTCCCAATATCACCTACAGGCCTATCTCTGACCCAATTGATCGGATCATCAAATCGGGGTTTCTTCCGCCTCCACTTAAGCCCAGCCTTTTTTGCATTTTTCCGATGCGATTTCCCTTTATAAGGGTCTTGTGCCCATTTTAGGGGATTTTGCCTCTTTTTCTAGAGAACAAAGGGAAAATTGTTTTGTGATAACTTCTGCATCCTAAGTCCATTTTTGCCCATTCAAATTGCAGTGGATTCAGAATGAAAATATATCTGCAATGGGGCTATTTCCAGGAACTTCCTTAGACTTCATTTTTCCTCTATGAGGAACACTCAAACTTGGGAATCTATCCAAAATCCATTTTGGATCATGCCTTCCCACTAAAAGAACTTTTGGTCTCCAAAAGACTGATATACTAATCTAAACAATAAATGAGAGTAATAGCACCCTCTTCTTTCAGCCTCCACACACTTGTCTTGCATAGTGTCTTCTGAACCAAAGCCTTTGACCACTTTGCTTTTTAGATGTGCTGGTCCTCCTGGGAAGAATTGCCTTCCTATGGAACTCCTACTTAGATGGTCATAGAAGGTAGTTTGAACTTCTTTGCTTTGATCATTGATCTAAGGTGGCTCAAAAAAATTTGAAGTACACCTGCTCCACAAAACTTTCATTTATACCTGTTTGACAAGTTGTAAACAACCACTGTTAACAACAACAGAAATACAGACAATAACTGGATGGCCTAAACTCTTGATTCAACAAAAGAAACAAATTTTCACATCTTGTGAACACCTCCATGTCTTACATCTGATACAAATGATGGACTAGACAACAAGCCCACAAAACATGCCTTTAAAACAAATGACCCTTCAAGTCAAGCATGTAGAAAAATACCATTAGGACTATTTTCAAAAGATGAAACATTTCATCACTATCTCCGTCTTGGAGACCAAGTTAACTTCTCCCAAGTCAACATTGCATCACATGCATGTCGAAGAAATTAAACCTACAAGTTAATTACACATACATGTTCAAAACAAGGAAAACATCAACATCCCTATGTCCATGCACATCATGCTCATGCATGCATTTCATCCTTCAACTTGCTCTTAAGTACATTGTACTTTCGAATCTCAAATGAAATATAATGTTGCAGCAATAAAGTGAGTCTCCTACACAACTTTTCCATTCACCTTCTTGGTAAGAACATGCAACTTGCATTCAATAACAAAGAAATGAAAATAGATGCATCAATAGACATGCAACCTTAATTGGATAAGAACTCTAGCCATTTCTCACCAATCCCTTTCAAAGGTACTACCTTTTTTTGCACATTGGCATCAACATGTGAATCATCCTGAGACACATCATTCATGGAATCTTCCTTTCCATTTCTTCCATCTTCTCTTTCCACTTTCTTCAGCTTTTGTGGAAGCATTGTTGGATTCAGAGTCCAACATCTTTCAGCAAGATTCCCTTGCTTATGGCAGTAAGTGAAACACATGTGCATCCTCTTGACATCATGATTTGTCTTGTCCAATGGACCTTTGGCTTCTTGCTTCTTTTACTTCAAAAGTTTCCTGTATGTGGCCATTCTCTTCAAACATCTTGAAACATGATGGTTATCCAAACCACAAAAAGAACATGCAATTCTTTTTCCATTTCTATGTGGAAATTTATCATGCTTTGCAAAATCAAAAGGAAGATGATTAGAACCAGATTTATACTTGCCTCTTTCACCTTTATTGCCTTCATGACGAGGTGAAGCAAATGAAGACGTGACTCCCTTTGGAACACCATCAATCTCTTCAAGGTTGTTAGAGTTTCCACAACTCTCTGGCTCAAGTGTGTGCTTCTGAACACCTGCATCCTGCAAGTGATGTTTCAAGCCATTACATTCCTCTTGAATACAATATTCACACTTTTGAGGTAGAGGACATGAAATGAAACTCCTTCTTGGGACTGTTTCCATGGCCTTCATGGCAGCTTTGGAACTCTCTCCATAAGGCTGTCCATAGCCAAGACCCAAATACTTAGGCCTTTCCTCAACCATTATTGGTTCAACAATACCTTGTGCATGCTTGACCAAGCCTTTTCCTTCATAGCCCATCTTGGACATTAGCTTGGAACCTATGCCTCTAGTATGTTTTTCAAAAGAACCAATATAAGAATTCTTAGAGTAATTGGAAGACAAACTGGAATGGTTCACCTCTTCTTCAAGATGATATTTGACCAAGGCTTCTTTGGCAACAAAGAGTTGTGACTCCAACTCATGCATCATTTTCAAGTTCATATCTGCAATATGAAGTTGACTCTCCATTTCCTGCAATCTTTCAGAAAGCAAATGCTTCTCTTCCTTCATGGAATTCAACTGCTCTCTAAGTATGCTGCTCTAACTTCCATCCTCATACATTTCTCTCACCTTTTCCATCATGATGAACAAGTCTTGCTTCAAGTCTCCATCATAGAGTCTTGTGATGAAGGAGGAATTTGAGGATTCACTTGTAGAAGTTTCCATTATACCAATGAACAAAAGAACTTCAAACAAGATTAATAAATGGTTTTATTAAGCAACCTTTTGCAACAAACCTCTTGTGATTCAAGGATTTCTTTGAGGTCCTTTGGAATAAAAGAATGCCTTCAGCCCTTCTTCCTTCTTGTCCTTCCTAGATTGAGCTATCAACAGCTTTCCCTTCACCTCTGCAAACTCAAACAATAGTTAGTTTGCAAACAAGCATACAATCAACCTCTAACTGTTTAAACACCTTTTAGACAAGCAATCTGTGCTTTGTCAATCAAGAATTCTGATATAACCTTCTTTGAAGGTGGGTTTAATCGATCTCAGGCTCTGATACCACATGATCTGAAAATGGGGCACTTAGGCTTCTTGTTTGACTTACAAGGACCTCTCCCACTTCCAAAGCTTAAATATTCCCAGTTCTTATTGATTAACCAATGTGGAATTGATAATATGCTTGAAAATATAGGTGTATGCTTATGTATGTTTTAGAACTATTTATGTGCTTTTAAAATTCTGTTATTTATGTTCATACAACATATATATCTATCTATCTATATATAATATAAATTAAATAATAAATATATATATAATATAATATATATATATATATATATATATATATATATATATCTATAGATAGATAGATAGATATATGATAGTAGACGATGTAGCAATAGAACAACACATAAGACAATAATTTAATTAGGAGTTCACCCAAAACTCTTGGGCTACGTCTCTGTGAGCTCTAGTCAACTCAACTAGGCTCTCTGGGATGATGGCAAGGTCCTTTTTATAAGTTCTTGGCTGAATTCCACTATTTTACACAGAAACAAAGGGTTTAGACACCATTTTATCCCTAGCTCTTGAAGCTCTCGGCTTTCTGGTTCTCGGCTCTGGCTTTAGCTCTCGGCTCTGGCTCTCTCCTCTGGCTTTGGCTCTTGGCTTTAGCTCTTTGACTCTGGCTTCTTTGGTTCTCTTTAACTTACAGCTCTCTGGCTTTTCACTTGACCTCCAAGTGACTCCCTTGGTTGGTCTGTGTAGTAGCTTTTGCTCTCTGCTTCTGCCTTCTGCATTAGCTTCTTCCTCCTCCTCTCACTTGTGCTCTCTGGCTCTTTTGAGGCATCTCCCCGCTTTTTGGCTTCCCTTGTCGTTTCTCCTGTGATTCATTGTCCCTCTACAGATCTGTTGCTTCAAAATGCATCATTTCGTGTAAAACAAATGCCTACTATAGCGTGGCATGATGATCAGGAGTGGTTACAAAAGGAATCAGGGTTGTTTCATAGGTGAAAATTTGAAAAATGGAGAAAATCCCATTACACAGGGAAGGCCCGCAAAATACACTATTGGGCATGATTTCCGAATGTGAAATCCCATTCAATCGCCCCTAAATCCCTATCGGGTCCACCATTAGGCATTATATCGCATCACATTAATGTGTTGGGCGAGATCCCTAATACATGGGAAAACCTTTAAAACCCCGACAAAATCCTTTTTATCGGATTTGAAAATGTATTGCATCCACCCTATAATCATTTTAGGTCTACCTTTTGCTGCTAGCGCAATCCCCACCGTCGATCTATGGGATCTCCAATCCAACGGTCATCATTTAATTTTGGGTGATTTAGGAGTAGGGAGGTTACCCACCCGAAAAATTTTTTTTCCTCTACCCTCCGCCAGCCACCTGTTGACCAGTCTATGGGATTGGGTGGAGCCAGCCCGAAATAGCTTTCCGTCTAAGGCCCGCCCGAAATCTCACCTTATCGGAACTCAAATTTTATATATCGCGCCTTTAATTCCCCTTCAGGTTCGGTTGTATCGCTTTGGGGGCTTTTCCTTTATATATTTCAATTTTTATGCTAAAACGCTCTTATACACGGGAAAGTCCCTTTTTCCGAAACTCAAATATTATGATGTCAGGTTTATAAAACCCATCAGGTCCGACGATCTCATGTCACCGATTTGATCTTGGTTGTCCATTCCTTTTTTGATCCAATGGTTGAGATTGCTCGTCACAATCACTATCGCATATCGCGTCGCATATGTCCCAGGGGTTCTGTACATCGCCGATGCTGATTTGCATATTCGATTGTCGGTGATTGGCGTATTGCATGATCACAATCGCCGAGTCTAGGGTCCCGATATCACTTGCGGGCCTGTCTCTGACCCGATTAATCGGATTGACCGATCATGGTTTCTTCCACCTCCACTTAATTTCGGCTTTTTTTGCCTTTTTCCAATGTGATTTCCCTTCATAAGGGTTTTTTTTCCATTTTAGGGGATTTTGCCTATTTTTCTAAAGAACAAAGGGCAACTTCTTTTGGTGATAACTTTTGCATCCTAAGTCCATTTTTGCCCATTCAAGTTGCAGTGGATTCAGAATGAAAAGATCTCTGCAATGAGGCTATTTCCAAAAACTTCCTTGGACTTTCGTTTTCCTTTGTGAGGAGCACTCAGACTTGGGAATCTATCCAAAATCCATTTTGGATTAGTTTGAGCATTTTTACCAATACAAGGCTCTTGTTGAAAAGCAAAGTGGACACTACATCAAAGTCCTTATGGCTGACAGAGGTGGAGAATACATCTCAAATGACTTCCTTTGATTTTGCAGGGAGCATGGAATTCACAAGAAATTTACAACAAGATATACACCTGTTGGCTACGTGGGGCCTGACCCAGGTATAGCAGTGAGATTAGCCAAGCAAATCTCGGTACTACTGGCCTTTTCAGCAACAGTTCGCGGAGCACGGACTAAGGTCTCATGCAAAGTAGTATGGGAGGGTGCTGGAACTAGGTTTCTGCACCCTGGGGATGTCTGATATGGGTGATAGGCATGCGATTTAGCTTTCGTGCTTACTAGATTACGCGCACCAGCGTGGTCCTTGCGTCCTATGGGACTTCCTTCGTGTATATCCAGCCGCAATGCGACCAGTATCAATTACCCAAGTCTTCCTTAGTTAGGTTCTTTTCTTTAATTACTTAGAAATTTTTCATACATAAACATACATGCAAGTGTGCGCATATAGATAAATAGCTACCATTAATGCCGAACAATAAAATATAGATCTACAAAACAGATGCACAATATGCTAAATCAACTAGTCTTAGCTTTATTAATGATTATTTTCAAGTTCAGTTCAATACAGACCGGACTCTGTCCTATGCACTCAGCTGTAGGGGTCTGTGCACTTAGTGGTGGACTCTACTAGGCCTCTGCGCACTTAGCTATAGAGCCTTTACCTACTACTACGACCCAATACCTTTAGATCCACTTCTATCCTCTAATCATGCCTTCGCATCTATCTATTTCTTTTCAAAAACTCCCAACTGTCTTTACACTTACAGCCTCGCTCTATTTATCAATCCCATGGTCCGCGAACCATGGGTAGGCTGACACAATTTACATTCAATTACATTATTTTAGGGCAGACAACCCTATGACTCATCCTAAGCTTTCGCGCTCCGCGCCCGCATTTTGCGGATTCTTTACATTACGTTGACCAAAACTCAGGCTTCAAGCCCCAAAAACATGCTATGGGGGGTCTCCTGCCCAATAGGCCCCAACACAATCATCGTGACTCGTTCCGAGTCACTGTGCGGTGATCTTGGCATGAATATCTTCCAACTATTCCTGAGTTGCACGAAGGTCCATAGCGTACTGTTCTACCGTCTGCTGGATTTTCTCTACCCGCTCGGTTGAATACTCGGTGTCCTGGGCATATCCCTGTCTAAGAGCATGCAATACTTTCATTTGTGTGAGCTTTCCTTCAATGGTGGCGGTGATGAGGAATGCCTCATCAATCCATGGCTGGATGCATGCTTTAGTACTGCCTCTTTTTTGCATGCTGCATCCACTTGCTCCTTCAATGCCTTTGTCTGTTGTAGCCTCGCGAGCCGCTGAGTTAGGACTACTGTTTGCGTTGTCCCGTGCACACTATCATATTGCATTTGAAGCTCCCGCACCTCTATTTCTAGTCACTGTATGGTGGGGTCCTCTTGTAAGGCTGTGAGGACCCTGAAGGATTCTTCCAACAAAGTGGTATAGCTCTGCACTGCCTTTTCAATTTCTTCTAGCCCTTTTTGGACATTGCCAGTGTGTTGTTCTTGAAATTCCAAGGGCGTGGATGACTGTGCGTTTAATCATAGTTTAGCAATTTGTAGTTTGAGGTGCTTTGCCTTGCAAAATCCACTGGCCAATTTGTGGATTTGCATTCCTATTTGTAGGTCTGTCGCAATTTCCAGCTCTGGGGTGCGGAAACATGCTTCCTCTATGTTCTGCTCCAACTGTTGGTTCTGCGCCACTGCTTCATTGCGTTGTAGGCTAAGCTGCTCGATTTTGATTCGTTGTTCACTTAGAATTTGCACTACGCGTCCTTCCCTAGCGCGGAGTTCTGTTGTCGCTCTGTCCTGCAGCTGGTATAAAATATCCCGTGGGAGGGCAGCCAAGTTTAAGCGAGTCCCTTGATTTGTCTTATCGCAGCTCTATCCTCCATGTTGTCTGCTATCAGTGCTCCTTGTGGTAGTGTGACGGTGTTGGCCATTTTTTCCTGCAACAACTGCTCTGTTGCCGATGTTCCCGTGGCACCGTAGATGGCTATTGTTCCCTCTTGTGGGAGTCGCACCTGAAGTCCCTGCAGTTGTGCCCTAAGTGCTCCCAACACATTTTGTTGCTCCAACATTGCCTCCTGCAGTGCTTCCCTAGTGACCTCGCGAACAGTGTCGCGGATGTTGTATAAGTCACGCTCTATCAGTGCAATAGGTTCCCCATCCCGCTTGGAAGCTTTTTTTCTTCTTCCGTGGCCTTGTTGGTTCCGTACCGCATGGTCGTTTTAGTTGTGTAGATGTTTTGCTCGAGTCCGCGCCTTCCGCCATGTCGTCTATACCTTGTCCTGTGGTTAGGTCCGGGCCTCTTTCCTCCTGCGTCGTGGTGGCCCGAACTGCTGCTGCTCTTTCAGTGGCCTTGGTCTGCTCTGTGGCGGCCTTCGCTGCCTTGTGGGAAGCCCTTATCTCCTCGGTGAACTGCTCGTTCCACTTCTGTTGTGCCAGCAGCTTGGCGACATCCTTCTGTCTTTGTATCGCTACCTCATCACGCGCTGCCAGATCTGTGGCATGCCATTCGGGTGGCCATGTGTCGAGCATTGCGAAAACAGCGTCGTTAATTGCGATGAAAGGGAGTTTGGTCCAGTTCTGCTCTGGATCCTTCCGCGCCTTGATATACACATTGTGCATATCCGCCTTAAAGTCTACAAGGCTCCATAGACTGTTGTACACCACGTGGGATAGGCACGGCCTTTTGTTTATCCACATCTAGACACTTGCCTCCATGAGTATCTAGAGGATCTTGGTCTCGCAGATTTGCGTGGTGTCCTTTGTCGCCCAGAGCAACACATATTTTGCTACCTCTGGCAAGTCCTGGTCAAGGGGAGGAAATTGATTGTCCTCAGGCAATTCCCCTGCAACCAACAAGATGGATAAGAGCAACCACATGTAGTGGAAGGCCTTACCCTACTCTTGGGCCTCCTTGCAGTTCGTCAGAAACTCCTCGCGGAGGAATTGCGCCCAATTGAATTGTACCCCCTCTGCACATTGTTCGGCCATTGTGATGACCATTGTTGGTACCTCGTTGCCGCAACATTTTCTCATCACCTTCCCAGCCAACCATTGGGTTGCTACGCACACCCCTTTGTCTTGAATGTTATTGATTATGTAGCCTCTTTGCTTCTTTTCCAACTTGTATTTCTTCTTGATGGCCTCTGCGAGGGCCAAATCTCTGCTTCTCCCAGCTATTTTTGTGGGGTCCCTTCCTGTACAGGGAAGCCATGAAATCCTATGAATAAGCTTTGTCGTGATAGGAATAGGCTCCTTCAACCACAAGTATCCATCATACATTAGGAAAAGCAATTGCCGGAAGACAAAGATTGTGATTGGTGCTCGTGAAAGTGTGGAATCCATAGTAGGTGGAGTAGCTCGGCCTCCTCCGCATTGCGTAGCCATTTCTATGGCTTTAGCGCTGTTATTGACCCCTCCTTGCTCTGTTTCATGAGTTGGCTGGTCTCCAAATGTGGGAACTTTTTGCAGTCTGCAAGGTCCCAATCTTCAAATTTTTTCGTGGGCACGTGACCCAGAACGAATCCTTTAAACATAATTCCATTTGGGAGAAACGGGGCTTGGAGTGCGCTTTTAACAGCATCCAAATCTTTGGGTACTTTTACTCTCCCTTTCTGCGGAGGAACATACTTGGGTAGTTTTACTTTAGTATGCATTGGCTAAATGTCTTCCTCCATTTCTTCATCTGCCTCAATTTCTTCTACAAACTCTTGGAGATCCTCCTCCTCGTCATCTGTCTCAAGATTAATAGTCTTGCCCTTGTCTTCCATAGACAGTTTACCGAACCGCAGATTTTGTAGAGACATACGAACCGGTCCTGTTGCCTGTGGATCCTTTTGGGCCTCGGCGTCTGGGGATTTAGGAATTTCCATTGCATTCCCCACCGGCGGCGTAGGGCTCTATGTGGCTCCCTTAGTTGTTGACATCATTCTGTTTAGGAAATCCTGTGTCTTCTTTGGCAATGTCTGAAACACTGAACTTGCTCTCAAAGCCTCCAAATTTGTCAGGTCCATACCCAATTGATAGCGCAACAACTGAATTCTCAAAACACCAAGGGTTGTTCGGTGGAGAGCCACCTGTGATTTATAGGTTGTTTTGAGTTCAAATTCAACCATTCCCCCCTTATTTGACTCATTAATGTGAGCTTGGTGGCAGATATTCCCAAATCTAGTTCTGATTTCATGTCTTAATTTCCCGCCGCCCACTCCTCATTGCCTTAACTTGGACATCTTGTGTTATGAAACCAGCTCAATAAAAGGATAGAAAATATAGGTCAATTCCTTAAACTTCAGCCTCTTCGACGGGGCAACCTCCTTTACATTACATAAATGAACAATTCTTGGATGATTCAAATAACAAAACCTCCTTTCTATATATAGGAGTCTAAGGAGTCACAATATAACCCAGCCGACCTAACAATAATAATATAAGCCACAAAAATAACAATAGAGGGATTCTATGGGGCACAATATGGGGGCAATAGGGGCACAACAATATTAATAAGGGGTATAACTACAATAGTAATGGGGTAATCACTAGTATTATAGGGACCCAACATGCCCCTCTCCTTCAAAAAAGTGTTGTCCTCAATGCTTGAGTAGTTTTGGATGCTTCTGTATAAAATTTTCATCCTCCCATGTGGAATCTTCAGCGGATAAGTTCTTCCACTTGATAAGATACTCTGAAATTGATCGATTTCGTAGCTGTTGAGTTCTTGTTTCTATGACTGCTTCTGGTTCCAATATAATTTTTCCTTCCTCGTCAAGTTCTGGCAATATTGTTTGAACTGGGAGCTTGTCGCCTATAACCTTCTTTAAACGTGAAACATGGAAAACTGGGTGCAATCGAGAAGCTGCAGGAAGCTCCAATTTGTATGCCATAGTACCAATCTTTTGCAACACCTTGTACGGACCATAATACTTTGGTGATAATTTATTATCCTTCTTAGCTTGCTTGAGGGACATTTGCTTATATGGTTGTAGCCGTAGGAATACCCCATCACTTACATCAAAACTTCTTTCACTGCGATGTTGATTTGCCTATTGTTTCATTCTATTCTGTGCCAACATGAGGTTATCCTTTAAGAGTTGGAGGACTTGTTGTTGAT
>APFE030574507.1:75679-103478 GCA_000404065.3 Pinus taeda
TGTATTATTCAGTTGCATTATGAGTTAATAATTAGTGAATTAATTAATAACTAATTCACACAACTCATCACTTATTCTATTGGCCAGTTAGACTAAATACAACTAGTTCAACTAAGTCAAATTGAATACAACTCCATTAACTTCTCATCTAACTCCATAGAACTCAACCACTTGAGTTCTAACTGAAGTCCTTCATGCAATAGCTCAGTCAACCCATAGCTAACCACGTGATTACTTCAGGTAGTTGCATGTGCCACATCTGTAGCTCCAACTAAAGTGCTCCAAGAGAATAAGATAAAGTTTAGAGTCCAAATATTACTAAGGGCTAATAATATTTGACTGTTTCTATTTTTACCTGGTAGTCTAAAAATAGACTCTGATCACACCGTTGTGAACCAAAAATAGAAGTCCATCTATTTTTCCCAACATGACCAATCATCCATAAACAGCATCCTGCAACTCATAGACCATGATCCATATGTCTAAAAATAGATAGTCTAAAAATAGACTTTGCGCCATAATTTGCCTGCGGGCCCACTTAGTGAAGGCGACTCCTTTCCACTAAGGTCCATCATCTTGTTGCATTTTCAACAGGTTCACACAACTAGGTTGCTCACGAACGAAGCCTTCACCAACATGGGTCAACCAATGCATCGATGGCTGCATTGGAAATATCACTTCACGTGATCAAGCCCATGTACCATTAGTGTAGGAGTAGGAGTAGTGTTTGCTTTCAATTACTTTGCTTACATGCTTGTTTTCTTACTTGTTTTGTTTGTTTGTTTGCTTGCTTGCTTGTTTGCTTACTCATTTTTCCTTCACTTTTGCTTCTGCTCTTGCTTTGCTTTGTTGTTTTTTAGTTCACTTGTTTCATTTAGTTCACTCGTTTTGTTCATTGGTTAGTTTTGCATGAAACCACGTATGACTCTTGAAATGAGTTGGGTGAAGTACAGGAGGGCTTGTACAATTATCACTACTTGGTTATCTATCATCTTACCTCTATATGAAGAGCTTGTTACTTTTAGTCCATGATATGTCGAAGGAAAATACATAATGTTCAAAGTGAACCTTGGTGAAAACACAATGCTTGTGCGCTAACTAGTGTCACCTTCTCTAGTCGGTTTTTTTTGGGTTAACCCATATCAGCTCAGTCAAGTAGAGTAAGGTGAGGGGGAAAACCTTAACAGGCACATTAGAGATACAATAAACTAATTCTCTACTAGAACATCCTCTTCTACTCTCAATAAGTTGGGATCCCTCTTCTGCCTCTAAAATGAATAAGTGCTATGCACAGTTGAAAATGAAAAATAAAAAAAATTCAAAAAATTCAAAATGAGAGATGAATAAGGCAAAAGAAGAAAGGGCTTCCTGCATAGGTATGTGATTCAAGTAACTCCATCGGGGTACTGACCAGGCTCATTGGAAGCGAAGCCATGCTTGTGTTCCTATTGACTCCAGTGAGGTATTGTCCAGGTCTGCTCGCAGTGGAGCAACACCAGAGATGAAACTAAGACTCTGACGACTATGCTGCTTGTGCACCTATATACCCCTCAACCCCAATTGAAAGAACTGTGTTTCCTTGATTTGGAATGTGTGTCAATCAACCAAGGGCTTGGCAGATACTACATCTTATAATCAAGCTAGTGTGAAACCAAGATGAACTAAGAACTAAACAATACTTCAAGGGGTGTTAGACTTTATTTTCATGAACAATGTCCATCTAGAGAGTTGGAGTTCTACCAATGTGTCGCCAAGTTTTGTAGTAGCTACAACCACCCTCCAAAATTTTTCCTTAACCTCGTTTTGCAGCCTCCCTACCAACCTTTCACATCACCTTCTCTTGCTTCGTCAAGTACACAAGGTTCAATTTTTTGCTTGTACAAAGACAGCCTGTCGATCATAGCTTGATCCATTTCCCTCACAGGTTGTTCACCCAAACTTGGTCCAACTGCAGGCTAAGAAGCTTCCTAAAGAAATTGTGCATTTCTGGAGGGAAACCAGCCTTCCCTCCAGAAATTACACAATCCTGCCTGGCAGCCTGTTAGGCTCCAAGATTGCGCAATTCTACTAGTCAACACTCCCAGCAGGAATTGCGCAATTTTCCCTAGCAGGGCTGCTCAGTCCAGAATTCACACAAATCTAAGAAGCAGTCAGTTGCTCTCCCCAGAAATTGTGCAAACCTCCTGGGCAATCAACCCATCTCCCAGCAAGAAATGTGCATTTTTCTCAAGCAGTTAAGCAGCTGCATGCATGAGCAGTCTGGTTGACCACTTCCACCAGGGACTAAGGAAACTTGACTTGCATCCATGCATGACTTTATTTTTCCTGGAATAGCAAAAGGAAACATGCAAAAGGCATCCCATGATTCAGGGAGCTATTTTTAACAGTCAGGGGTTACATGCAAAGTTGTTTTAGAAACTTCCCTCCAAATGTCGTTTTTTACCAGATTTGTGGCATACGCGTCATGAGTCCAAACTTATTTATTCGACACATCAAAGCTCATTATTTCACATCGATCTTGGAGTTCTAACATCCCACAGCACATCCATGAATCTTTGACACATTTGGCTCAGTTATTCACGAGTAAGTGGCCTTAACTTGTCTTTTTCAGCATTTTTGTCGCTTTTTGTGTATTCACTTGTGTAATTGTTGTTTGCTTGATTTATTTGAATTCTTATTGTTGTTTACATGTATACTATCTTGTTCTAGCTCTTTTTCAGTTTTAATTGCTATCTCACTGATGTCGCATGCATGAAACTGTTTTGCACGAACGTTCGTCAATCCAACGAATCGCTTCACCCACATGCATGTTGATCTATTTTCTGAATCTTTCATTCATGTTTGCATGCACCGTCAATCACTTATGCTATCACTTAGTGTTGCTATGCATTCACTGTCTTATTTTCTTTCAGTTTCCCATCGGCGAGTCGGGCCAACCTTGGCCCAGTGTCTGCCTTCACTCAGACAACATTGCACAATCTGGGGAAGGAAGGCTCTGCCTTCCTCCCCAAAAATGCACATTTCTACCTAGCACTATCCTCCAGGACTGTTTTTCAAATTTTTTAGGGATAGTGATTGCTGGCCAAAAAAATTGTGCAATGCAGTCACTCAGGCTGCAGTCACTCCCAACTGGAATTGCGCATTGCGTAATCCTAGTAGCCAACAACCAGTATGGATTGCGCATTGCGCAGATCCAGCATCCAGTCTTGCCTCCCAGACAACCCAGACTGCCTTTTGTGCAGTTCTGGCAGCTAGTCACCTAGCCTCCGAGAATAAATTGTGCAATCTTGCTCATCAGTTTCCCAGGTATGTGTTGTGTCATTCCCCGAATTTGCTTTGTTTTTATTGATAGATTTCTTTCCATGCATGTTGCTTGTTTCCAGATCTTTCAGGTGTTCATCTATCTCAATGGCTTCCAAGAGAACGGGACCATAAGACATTGATGGAATTGCAGCTGGAGCTGCAGTTGAGTGAGTGTCCTCTAGTCTGCTGATCTATGAAGATACAAAGTTGTATCTAGACAAGGACATCAAACTAAAGTGGTAAGAGGTCAATGAAACATTTACAGGCACTTTTGGGGAAGACCTCGAAGACCGTCAGGTGTATGTGAACATTCACAAGTCTTTCTTGTACTGGATTGCATGCAGATACCCCACATTCCCATGTGCGGACATGATACATTGGATCGTCTCTCACACTGATCCCGAGATTATGACCCTTAGCAGTGCTAGTGGTACGAAGCTTGCGACCTACAAGGCACGAGATTAGGATGAGATGTATCAAATGTCAAATCCCGTGACTGTTTTGAAGACTCCATTCAGCTTACCCAACATCAGTGCTAACTCCAGAGACATTATGAAGGACTGGGTAAAGGAGCTAGCTCGATTCTGGATGACACCCAACCAGATCTACAAGATGAAGATACTGAGGAAGGCGTACCAATACGTGGTCATATTTGCATGTCAACTGTATGGCCAAGCAAGCATTGAAACCTTTCCACAGAGTTGGGTGATCGCACTAGACCAACTGGACAGAGAAGAAAAACCATGTAACTAGTCCAGCATACTGGCTGATCAATTGAAGGAGCAAGTAACTAAGGCTTGACAATCACCCGAAGGCATGCATACAGATACTTACATGTTCGCCTACATCTTAGATGCAATCTGTGCCCGAAAGGAGTTCCCGGGCTTAGAGTGGGCATGGTCACCGGTGAAGACTGTTGTAAACACATATTTCAAGTTGTTTTCTGAATGCATCTTCAAAGGAGTAATCACATGGCGACGCGATCATTTTGTCACCCCAGTGTACAAGATGATATTCAAATAGGATCCACCCCACTTGTCAATGGAAGAAATGGAGGCATTGATAGGCATTGCAGATTGGTATGCCTCACCGTCCGACACTTTCATCCAAATGTCCAGTGCGAGGAAGCCTTCGCATGTTCTACCAAATTTTTCCTTGGATGTACTTGTCATGCAGGAAGTAGCATATCACATCTCAGTAGGATTGAAAGCTAGAATACATCGGAAGAAGAAGGCACCTTGGCCCACTGTTTCGTTGCGGATTGGGTTATATGAGATCCAGAGTATCAAGCAAGCGGATGTCGAAGCATAACAGATGAATAAGAACCTGTAATCCATATTTCACCATTGCCCTTAACTTTATCCAATCATGCCTCCAAAAGACAAAGGACTAGAAGAACCTATGAGTCCTCCAATCCACCCTCCCATTGATTTTCACCACATCCCTTTGGCAGACAGAGACTATAACATGAAACTCTCCATGAATTTGATCATTTTGAGATGTATTGTTGGCTTGAGGACATGTTTATTGATAAATCTGATGATCTTCAACTATGGGAGTCCAATTTGCCCCACTATATCTTTCCCTGTACCCACAACACCCCTAAATTCATTAGGAAGTGTCATGCTTGATATCTACCCAGCCAAATATCTCTTATTGCCCACAGTGGAGAAATTTTGTTCACTATCACTCCTCAAGCTATAGACCAAATGATGCAAGCCCCTACAATAGAGAATGCCACTCCTTTTTCCCACGAAGCACTCGTTGAATTATATCGGAAGATGGACTTTCCTAGAAGAGCCAAAACCCTTAAACTTTTCTTGACTGAAGATGCCCCATTACGCAAGAAAAAGCCTCCCTATCCATCCTCCATTTTCCCTGAGAGAGCTAAGAAAATCATCACAATCATCTCCTACCTCCTTGGCTATTACTCAGATTAGTGGGTAGATGAGGAAATTATAGGATTTCTTTCCATTTTCTGTACAGATTCCAAGCCTTCCATCTTGTTTAACTTCAACCAATTTCTTGCAGATTTTATCCATGAGCAGTTTATCAAATTCCAGACTAAGGAAGTATTCAAATATGCTTTTGTGTTAGTTTATATGTTTTTATATTTTCAGGGAGACAACCTCAAGCTTGCCTTACAAAAACTGGATGTAGAAGGAAATCAACAGTCAGTCATCTTCTAGACTACGCCGGTAATGAAGGAACAAAAGGAATTTTCATACAAGCAGTTCATAGAGATATTTGTACATCCAGCACACAGTCTCCTAAGAAACAGGATAGAGCCAAGGATCAGTGAAGAAATTAGGAAAGTTTTGCAACTATTAGACCAAGT
Source organism: Pinus taeda (assembly GCA_000404065.3). Lineage (NCBI taxonomy): Eukaryota > Viridiplantae > Streptophyta > Pinopsida > Pinales > Pinaceae > Pinus > Pinus taeda. The sequence goes on from APFE030574507.1 coordinate 81,321, forward strand.
CCAAATAGGGGATTGGTACCTTTATCAGAAGTACATAGAGCTGAGGGTATTTTGGTGTGAGCTTGCCCCTTACAAGCTGCCAAAATTCCTCCAAATGAGGATTTTTGCTCTAGAATACATCAGGAAAATGCTCAATATGGATGAGATCCACTTTGTAGCTACCGAGAAGAAATCCCAATTCAAAATCAAAACTCAAATAGGGCCTTTCATTTGCAAGAACAGGGTAGCAGGGGAAGAGGCAAATAAACTATTGAAAGAGATGCATTTCAGCCTTAGTTTCACCTGGTCATATAATCCATTGGGGTTCATCTCCAAGTTGAGGGTAGAAAACAAGTCTACTGCTTATTTCTGCACAACCAGACCAGAGATTGAAAAGTATAAAAACTAGTTAGACTGGACTAAGAACATCCTACAAGAGGCAAAGAAAAAGTTGGTGTCATCTTCAACAGTACAGACTCTTATCACAAAGGAGAAAACAACAAAGAGGAGCAGGGAAGAAGTCACCTTCACTGACTAAGATTTCTAGTGAAGGCTTTAAAATCACGTACAAAAAGAAGGCCAAGCTGCATTCTAAACTAGGCCTACACAAGGATTCATAGAAAGAGAACATTATCACTACTAAAGAACCAATTTTTTCCTCATTAGTGGGTGATCAAACTACCCTTTCTCCCACTACCTCCACAACTTCACAAGATCAACAATAGATTATGCAGACTAACACATTTACCATAGGGGAGACAGAAAAGAGTATATTTGACATTTTCAAGGAGATTAAAGTGAGGAATGAGGCCTTGAAGATCAACACATACACTCATTTCTAGAAGCAAACTTCTAGTTCTCAAAGCAGGTTGTTGTCAACCTTTGGTTCAGAGAAAGGTAAAATGTAAATGGCATTCCTCCAAGCACAGATTACCCAACCCAATGTAGCATCAGACTACAAGAAGACATCATTTGAATTTGATGTGAAAGGCATACATCCCATTGACCAAATGGAGATGCACAAGTAGACTGCGCAAATGATTTCATCTACTCTCACTAACACTGCTATGAGTTTGTCTAAATTGGAAGTTACATTGGCCAATGTTCAATCACAATTGAAGATGGAGATTGATGTAAATGCATATGTTGAGCCTTGCATTGTTGATCCCCTTGACATGTTGGCAGGTCCAGCACCGTCAAAATTTTTGGCACTAGAAGGAGGGCCTGATGACAAGTTGTGCCCTCTCATCCAGTTTTGAAACTTTGCATACCTTTCATGGATTCTTGCACTCTTCTCCCTCCGCGATGTTTTTCGAATCGTGAAGATGTCTCCATCACGGGTGAGTTTTTCGATCTCTTGCCCACTTACACTTGTGATGGTGAAGACGAAGTGGCCTGGCCTGAGTACTTACATGACTTTCTTTCCATGCTTCATTAGGAATATGGGTGTTCTGACGAACAGGCCAGCTTGTTGCTTGCACACACACTTCGTGAATCTCCATGTCGATGGTTGTTCAACCTACCAGCTGACAACATGCACTCACTTGAGCACTTTTGTGATCTTATTGAAGACATGGTCTATCATTTTAATCCATACAATCTTGACTAGAAACTATTATAGCAATGGAAGGCTTCGCATGAACTGGTTATTGGTTTTTGGCAGTGCTTCTGTGGCCTGTAGTTTCAAGCTCCGAGGAGCTAGATGAAATTTGCCTATCTTTGGGACCGGTTCAAGTATTACCTTAAGATATATGGTCATCCTAAAAAGAATCTTGAGATCAAGCCTCGCTCAACATTCTTCACTGATGGAGCTGCGCAATCTCATGTGGATGTGGTCACTGTCTCGACTGACTGTCCACATTCCTCTCATTCAACATCTCCACCACTGCCGAGTGATGTTGAGGATTATGCTCACACACTTGATTAGCTTTCACATCCTCGTAACATCACTTCACTCAATTTTCACATAGATTTGGTTGTGAGTCCTTCAAGTTCTCATATGCATTATGTTCTACGACCTTCTTCTTCTCACTCGGGTGTTCCTCCGGATGATGTTGTCTTGTGTCTGTCCATTCCAGAATCTTCACTTGTTGTGAACGAGGAACAACCCATTGATGAAGTTGGTGTTACACAACCAAAATTCATTGTAATTCATGAAGAGTACGAGTGGGAGCTTGAGCGTCAACACTCGGCGAAGGATGACTCCCTTCTGTCTCAGCCCCCTCTGTTCTTTCCCAACATCTTTGGTGAACCTTCCATCCATGATTTCGCATGTGTGTCTTCATCCATGGATGCACCCATTGTTGATAACTCATAGGACACACTAGATGATGTCCATCATTCGACAACAGAGAGGATAAGTCATTCGTTGAAAATCCACTTGACCTTTCATCTATCTTTTCCAGAAACACAGAGGATGAGTTTGTTCGATTTTCATCTACCCCTCTATTTGATTCATCTAATCATGAGGATGTTGATGAAATTATTTATTTTTCTGATCGTGGTAGTTGTGATCCATTTGTTTCCATATTTGATCACGATCATGACCATATCATAGTTGATCTCTCAAATCCATCAATTTATGATATTTGATGATGAAGTTGAAACACCCAAGACTGTTGAGGCACTTCAGCCCAAGCTGATGGTTATCTCAGGTCCTCGCTCTCTTGGGGTTAGTCTCACTTCCAATCATGAAAATGTTCAATCAACCAAGGCTCCTGATCACTCATCTGTATGCATTGAAGATCCATCTCACACACAGATCATACTTCCACTCGAACTGCACTCGTTCGCGACGCAAGTTGTCTTTATTTCTTTTGTTTTCTTGCATGTCATAGTCAAGAGTGTGCTTATGCTTCAAAGTTGCACGCAGTGTCACACAACATCATGATAAATCCATAGACTGCTCGTCATCCACTTGTACTAACTTATGTCCTGTGGGCACTTTAAAACACGAAGTGTGGTTGTCTTCATTGTTATATATTTCTTGCTTGTTGGTTCTGTAGAAATTTTGAATAATATGACACTTATTCACAGAGATTATCCTGATTATACACTATTGCGGAATACATGCATAATACATAACCTCCTCTACGTTGATCATCAATTTTGCGGAATCAAGAAACATTAACATGCGCACATAGAAGCATCAATCACACATATCAACGCAGTATTTTCCCGGGGAAAGCATCTCGCTAAAAACCCCAACTATCTGTATATTATATTGATTGAGAACATGCAACAATACATAGTACAATACTTCTCATAAGTACTCAGTACTATCTCCACCTGTTACACACAATACAACTCAGATCTGATCTCCAAATCTCCTCCACTGCTTTCCTGCCTCCATTGCACAATACCTGCTGAGAATGGATGATAATGGCTCAAGTAAACTCGTATTTACTTGGCAAAATCACGTGAGCACAAGCTACAATTGCCCTTGGCCTCATTGGTATTACTCAATCCCATGCATGTGCAAATCTCATGCACAACTGATAGTCACAACTCACCCTTTCACTTACCTCTAACACTTGTCTCCACTGAACTGTCCATACACTGAGTTAACTGATGTATTCTTTAGTTGCATTATGAGTTAATAATTAGTGAATTAATTAATAAGTAATTCACATAACTCGTCACTTAGTCTATTGGCCAGTTAGACTAAATACAACTAGTTCAACTAAGTCAAACTGAACACAACTCCATTAACTCCTCATCTAACTCCACAGAACTCAACCACTTGAGTTCTAACTGAAGTCCTTCATGCAATAACTTAGTCAACCCATAGGTAACCACGTGGTTCCTTCAGGCAGTTGCATGTGCCACATCTGTAGCTCCAACTGAAGTGCTCCAAGAGAATAAGATAAAGTTTAGAGTCCAAATATTACTAAGGGCTAATACTATTTGACTGTTTCTATTTTTACCTGGCAGTCTAAAAATAGACTCTGATCACACCGCTGTGAACCAAAAATAGAGGTCCATATATTTTTCCCAACATGACCAATCATCCATAAACAACATCCTGCAACTCATAGACCAAGATCCATATGTCTAAAAATAGACTTTGCGCCATAATTTGCCTGCGGGCCCACTTAGTGAAGGCGACTCCTTTCCACTAAGCTCCATCATCTTGTTGAATTTTCAACACTCCCTCTCAACAAGATATGGATTATCTGCAACCCCTATCTTGTAACTCTAGAATGTTCTGCATGCAACACATCTGCCCGGTCTACTTGCTCCAACAACACTTGGAACAAAAACACTCCCAACTGACCCCTCTATTGGGCTTGGAACATACTCTGATGTTGAAGCTCTACCTGTTGCTAACAAGTGCTCCCTCTCTGACATCTGCGCTACTGCAACATATCCATGTATCTCGCACCATTGCACATCTCTCTGTGCCACCTATCACTATGCAAAACACTTGTGCCTCTCGCATTGTTGCAGCCTTCTAGCTATGCGCTATCCTGGGATTCCCTGTACTGTCGCTCTCTCTGCCGCTCCATCCACATCTGTCTCTACCCAATCAGTCAGTTCCTGCTACTCCACATCGGGGCTCCTATAGCAAGGTCTCATCCAAGAGGTTGGGTACCTCAATGATCCTGCCCCTCCTCCTTGGGACGATCACTCTATATCGCCCCACCTCCTACCTGGAGGTATGGCTGCATGTGATCCCTCAGCCCACCTGGCTCGAAGTTTCCCCCTACTGGAGGTCTCTGCATGAGTAGATGTCTCTACTCGATCTCCATTTAGCTTCCCCTGTTGTGGCTGCTCCACAACCTCCTGAAGCTGCTACACCAATCGTGGTTCCTCCACAATCGTCTAAGACTTCTTCTGGCTCTGCATGTTGAGAGATAATATACCCTCCCTCCCAACCACCAAGTCTCCATTAGTTGCCTTGCTGCTCAAGACTTTGCATGCAATTTGAACCTCAAGAGCATACAAGTTCTTGACCTGTGAACCAATCTACTTCACCTGTCTAGTGATGATGTGTTTAAGGAAAACCTTTCCCTCTCTAAAGACTACATCATAGCCTCTGTCTTCCAGCATCGCGATCGACACCAATTTTCTCTTCAGTCCTAGTACATACTTGACATCGGTCAAGGTAATGCGAGGTCCATGCTCCCTCTGAAAAATAACTGTGCCTACACCTGAGACACTGTACTTCTCATCATTACCCATCGCTATGAGTATCTGGAGATCTTTCTCCTCCAAAGTACTGAACAAACTTTTGTCACCGGTCATGTGGAAAGAAGCTCCACTGTCAAGAAACCAACCACTTCCCATCATGGATGAAACCATGCATGCGAAGAGTGTGAAATCCAACTCAAACTTTGAAGCAAGTGCCTCACCTTCAGATCCTTCCTCGGATCCCTTCTTGGACTTCTTCTTTGGGCAATTAGTAGCATAATGGCCCAACTCATGACAACGAAAGCATCTCACCTTCGACTTGTCAACCTTCTTCCCATCATTGGAAGAACTAGATTCAGAAAGAGAAACCTTCTCCTTCCCCTTCTTTGCCTTACTTGCTAAGGCACAGTTCTCCTCATCATGCATAGATGAAGAACTGCCTCTGGTGCTCCGCCTGATCTCCTCTTGCACAAGATCTGACCAAAGTCTCTCCCATCCTAGCAATTTCTCCCGACCATTGATAGAGTCCTCATAGAAATGCCAACTCTTCAAAAGACCAAGGAGAGCCAAGCTCACCAAGTCCTCATCATCAACAGTCAACCCCACACTTCCCAGCTCATCTCGGCGTTGGGTGAACTTCATGAGATACTGGGGCATACTGTCTCCATTCTCACACTTAGATGTTTCTGAGTTTATCCTTGAGTGTCATTCCACCAGCTCAAAACTCAACCGATTCTGATCTAAAATTCGTGAGAACAAAGTATTTCTTGTACAGAGATCGATTATATGGGCATTCACCGGATATCTCACCTTCCAAAAGAAGGATGAATCCAGAAGCTACCTGGCCCGATTACAGACTCTACTTGAAGAAATAAAACATAGTCACTTCCTAAATAATAGATTTGATGATCAATCCTTGCTTTGATATCCTATAGAAATCTCTTCTACAAATCAACTAGCTCCGATACCATGTAGAAATTTTGAATAATATGACACTTATTCACAGAGATTATCCCGATTATACATTATTGCGGAATACATGCATAATACGTAACCTCCTCTACGTTGATCATCAATTTTGCGGAATCAAGAAACATTAACATGCACACATAGAAGCATCAATCACACATATCAACACGGTATTTTCCCAGGGAAAGCATCTCGCTAAAAACCCCAACTATCTGTATATTATATTGATTGAGAACATGTAACAATACATAGTACAATACTTCTCACAAGTACTCAGTACTATCTCCACCTGTTACACACAATACAACTCAGATATGATCTCCAAATCTCCTCTGCTGCTTGCCTGCCTCCACTGCACAATAACTGCTGAGAATGGATGATAATGGCTCAAGAAAACTCATATTTACTTGGCAAAATCACGTGAGCACAAGCTAAAATTTCCCTTGGCCTCATTGGCATTACTCAATCCCATGCATGTGCAAATCTCATGCACAACTGATAGTCACAACTCACCCTTTCACTTACCTATAACACTTGTCTCCACTGAACTGTCCATGCACTGAGTTAACTGATGTGTTCTTCAGTTGCATTATGAGTTAATAATTAGTGAATTAATTAATAACTAATTCACACAACTCATCACTTAGTCTATTGCCAGTTAGACTGAATACAACTAGTTCAACTAAGTCAAACTGAACACAACTCCATTAACTGCTCATCTAACTCCACAGAACTCAACCACTTGAGTTCTAAGTGAAGTCCTTCATGCAATAGCTTAGTCAACCCATAGGTAACCATGTGATTCCTTCAGGAAGTTGCATGTACCACATCTGTAGCTCCAACTGAAGTGCTCCAAGAGAATAAGATAAAGTTTAGAGTCCAAATATTACTAAGGGATAATAATATTTGATTGTTTCTATTTTTACCTGACAGTCTAAAAATAGACTCTGATCACACCGCTGTGAACCAAAAATAGAAGTCCATCTATTTTTCCCAACATGACCAATCATCCATAAACAACATCCTGCAACTCATAAACCATGATCCATATGTCTAAAAATAGACTTTGTGCCATAATTTGCCTGCGGGCCCACTTAGTGAAGGCGACTCCTTTCCACTAAGCTCCATCATCTTGTTGCATTTTCAACAGGTTCACACAACTAGGTTGCTCATGAACGAAGCCTTCACCAACATGGGTCAACCAATGCGTCGGTGGCTGCATTGGAAATATCACTTCACGTGATCAAGCCCATGTACCATTAGTGTAGGTGTAGGAGTAGTTTGTTTGCTTTCAATTAATTTGCTTGCATGATTGTTTTCTTACTTGTTTTCTTTGTTTGTTTGTTTGCTTTCTTGTTTGCTTACTCATTTTTCCTTCACTTTTGCTTCTGCTCTTGCTTTGCTTTGTTGTTTGTTAGTTCACTTGTTTCATTTAGTTCACTCATTTTGTTCATTGGTTAGTTTTGCATGAAACCACGTATGACTCTTGAAATGAGTTGGGTGAAGTACAGGAGGGCTTGTACAACTATCACTACTTGGTTATCTATCATCTTACCTCTATATGAAGAGCTTGTTACTTTTAGTCCATGATACGTCGAAGGAAAATACACACTGTTCAAAGTGAACCTTGGTGAAAACACAATGCTTGCGCGCTAACTAGTGTCACCTTCTCTAGTCGGTTTTTTTTGGGTTAACCCGTGTCAGCTCAGTCAAGTAGAGTAAGGTGAGGGGAAAAACCTTAACAAGCACGTTAGAGATACAATAAACTAATTCTCTACTAGAACATCCTCTTCTACTTTCAATAAGTTGGGATCCCTCTTCCGCCTCTAAAATGAATAAGTGCTATGCACAGTTGAAAATGAAAAATTCAAAAAATTCAAAAAATTCAAAATGAAAGATGAATAAGGCAAAAGAAGAGAAAGGCTTCTTGCATGGGTACGTGATTCAAGTAACTCCATCGGGGTACTGACCAGGCTCATTGGCAGCGAAGCCATGCTTTTTTCCTATTGACTCCACCGAGGTATTGTCTAGGTCTGCTCGCAGTGGAGCAACACCAGAGATGAAACTAAGACTCTAACGACTATGCTGCTTGTGCACCTATATACCCCTCAACCCCAATCGAAACAACTGTGTTTCCTTGATTTGGAATGTGTGTCAATCAACCAAGGGCTTGGTAGATACTACATCTTACAATCAAGCTAGTGTGAAACCAAGATGAGCTAAGAACTAAACAATACTTCAAGGGGTGTTAGACTTGATTTTCATGAGCAATGTCCGTCTAGAGAGTTGGAGTTCTACCAATGTGTCGCCAAGTTTTGTAGTAGCTACAACCACCCTCCAAAATTTTTCCTTAGCCTCGTTTTGCAGCCTCCCTACCAACCTTTCACATCACCTTCTCTTGCTTCGTCAAGTACACAAGGTTCAATTTTTTGCTTGCACAAAGACAGCCTGTCGATCATAGCTTGATCCATTTCCCTCATAGGTTGTTCACCCAAACTCGATCCAGTTGTAGGCTAAGAAGCTTCCTAAAGAAATTGTGCATTTCTGGAGGGCAACCATCCTTCCCTCTAGAAATTGTACAATCCTGCCTGGCATCCTGTTAGGCTCCAAGAATGCGCAATTCTACTAGTCAACACTCCCAGCAGGAATTGCGCAATTTTCCCTAGCAGGGCTGCTCAGCCCAGAATTCGCACAAATCTGAGCAGCAGTCAATTGCTCTGCCCAGAAATTGTGCAAACCTCCTGGGCAATCAGCCCATCTCACAGCGAGAAATGCACATTTGTCTCAAGCAGTTGAGCAGCTGCATGCATGAGCAGTCTGGTTGACCACTTCCACCAGGGACTAAGGAAACTTGACTTGCATCCATGCATGACTTTATTTTTCCTGGAATAGAAAAAGGCAACATGCAAAAGGCATCCCATGATTCAGGGAGCTATTTTTAACAGTCACGGGTTACATGCAAAGTTGTTTTAGAAAATTCCCTCCAAATGTCGTTTTTTTCCCAGATTTGTGGCATACGCGTCATGAGTCCAAACTTATTTATTCGACGCATCAAAGCTCATTCTTTCACATCGATCTTGGAGTTCTAACATCCCACAGCACATCCATGACTCTTTGACACATTTGGCTTAGTTATTCACGAGTAAGTGGCCTCAACTTGTCTTTTTCAGCATTTCTGGCGCTTTTTGTGTATTCGCTTGTGTAATTGTTGTTTGCTTGATTTCTTTGAATTCTTATTGTTGTTTACATGTATACTATCTTGTTCTAGCTCTATTTCAGTTTTAGTTTCTATCTCGCTAATGTCGCATGCATGAAACTGTTTTGCACGAACGTTCGTCAATCCAACGAATCGCTTCACCCACATGCATGTTGATCTGTTTTCTGAATCTTTCATTCATGTTTGCATGCACTGTCAATCACTTATGCTATCACTTAGTCTCGTTATGCATTCACTGTCTTATTTTCTTTCAGTTTCCCATCGGCGAGTCAGGACAACCTTGGCCCAGAGTTTGCCTTCACTCAAACAACATTGCGCAATCTGGGGAAGGAAGGCTCTGCCTTCCTCCCGAAAAATGCACATTTCTACCCAACACTATCCTCCAGGACTCTTTTGCACATTTTTTAGGGACAGTGACTGCTGGCCCAAAAAATTGTGCAATGCAGTCACTCAGCCTGCAGTCACTCCCAACTGGAATTACGCATTGCGTAATCCTAGTAGCCAACAACCAGTATGGGTTGCGCATTGCACAGATCCAGCATCCAGTCTTGCCTCCCAGACAACCCAGACTGCCTTTTGTGTAGTTCTGGCAGCCAGTCACCTAGCCTCCGAGAATAAATTGCCCAATCTTGCTCATCCGTTTTCCAGGTATGTGTTGTGTCATTCCCCGAATTTGCTTTGTTTTTGTTGATAGATTTCTTGCCATGCATGTTGCTTGTTTCCAGATCTTTCAGGTGTTCATCTATCTCAATGGCTTCCAAGAGAACGGGATCATAAGACATTGATGGAATTGCAGTTGGAGCTGCAGTTGAGTGAGTGTCCTCTAGTCTGCTGATCTATGAAGATACAAAGTTGTATCTAGACAAGGACATCAAACTAAAGTGGTAAGAGGTCAATGTAACATTTACAGGCACTTTGGGGGAAGACCTCGAAGACCGTCAGGTGTATGTGAACATTCACAAGTCTTTCTTGTACTGGATTGCATGCAGATACCCCACGTTCCCATGTGCAGACATGATACGTTGGATCGTCTCTCACACTGATCCCGAGATTATGACCCTGAGCAGTGCCAGTGGTACGAAGCTTGCGACCTATAAGGCACGAGATTATGATGAGATGTATCAAATGTCAAATCCCGTGACTGTTGTGAAGACTCCATTCAGCTTACCCAACAGCAGTGCCAACTCCAAAGACATTCTGAAGGACTGGGTAAAGGAGCCAGCTCGATTCAGGATGACACCCAACCAGATCTACAAGATGAAGATACTGAGGAAGGCGTACCAATACTTGGTCATATTTGCATGTCAATTGTATGGCCAAGCAAGCATTGAAACCTTTCCACAGAGTTGGGTGATCGCACTAGAACAACTGGACAGAGAAGAAAAACCATGTAACTGGTCCAGCATACTGGCTCATCAGCTGAAGGAGCAAGGAACTAAGGCTCGAAAGTCACCGGGAGGCATGCATATAGATATTTACATGTCCGCCTACATCTTAGATGCAGTCTGTGCCCGAAAGGAGTTCCCGGGCTTGGAGTGGGCATGGTCACCAGTGAAGACTGTTGTAAACACATATTTCAAGTTGTTGTCTGAATGCATCTTCAGAGGAGTAATCACATGACTGCCTAATCATTTTGTCACCCCAGTGTACAAGATGATATTCAAACAGGATCCACCCCGCTTGTCAAAGCAAGAAATGGAGGCATTGATAGGCATTGCAGATTGGTATGCCTCACCGTCTGACACTTTCATCCAAATGTCCAGTGCGAGGAAGCCTTCGCATGTTCTGCCAAATTTTTCCTTGGATGTACTTGTCATGCAGGAAGTAGCATATCACATCTCGGTAGGATTGAAAGCTAGACTACATCGAAAGAAGAAGGAACCTTGGCCCACTCTTTTGTTGCGGATTGGGTTATATGAGATCCAGAGTATCAAGCAAGCGGATGTCGAAGCATAATAGATGAATAGGAACCTGTAATCCATATTTCACCATTGTCCTTAACTTTATCCAATCATGCCTCCAAAAGACAAAGGACTAGAAGAACCTATGAGTCCTCCGATCCACCCTCCCATTGATTTTCACCACATCCCTTTGGCAGACAGAGACTATAAAATTCATGAAACTCTCCGTGAATTTGATCATTTTGAGATGTATTGTTGGCTTGACGACATGTTTATTGATAAATCTGATGATATTCAACTATGGGAGTTCAATTTTCCCCACTATATCTTTCCCCGTACCCACAACACCCCTGAATTCATTAGGAAGTGTCATGCTTGATATCTACCCAGCCAAAGAGCTATTATTGCCCCCAGTGGAGAAATTTTGTTCACTATCACTCCTCAAGCTATAGACCAAATGATGCAAGCCCCTACAATAGAGAATGCCACTCCTTTTTCCCATGAAGCACTGGTTGAATTGTATCGGAAGATGGACTTTCCTAGAAGAGCCAAAACCCTTAAACTTTTCTTCACTGAAGATGCCCCATTACGCAAGAAAAATCCTCCCTATCCATCCTCCATTTTCCCTGAGAGAGCTAAGAAAATCATCACAGTCATCTCCTACCTCCTTGAATATTACTCAGATCAGTGGGTAGATGAGGAAATTATAGGATTTCTTTCCATTTTCTCTACAGATTCCAAGCCTTCCATCTTGTTTAACTTCAACCAATTTCTTGCAGATTTTATCCATGAGCAGTTTATCAAATTCCAGACTAAGGAAGTATTCAAATATGCTTTTGTGTTAGTTTATATGTTTTTATATTTTCAAGGAGACAAACTCAAGCTTGCCTTACAAAAACTGGATGTAGAAGGAAATCAACAATCAGTCATCTTCTAGGCTATGCTGGTAATGAAGGAACAAAAGGAATTTTCATACAAGCAGTTCATAGAGATGTTTGTACATCCAGCACACAGTCTCCTAAGAAACAAGACAGAGCCAAGGATCAGTGAATAAATTAGGAAAGTTTTGTAGCTATTAGACCAAGTCCAGATAGGGGATTGGTACCTTTATTAGAATTACATAGAGCTGAGGGTATTTTGGTGTGAGCTTGCCCCTTACAAGCTGCCAAAATTCCTCCAAATGAGGATTTTTGCTCTAGAATACATCAAGAAAATGCTCAATATGGATGAGATCCACTTTGTAGCTACCGAGAAGAAATCCCAATTCAAAATCAAAACTCAAATAGGGCCTTTCATTTGCAAGAACAAGGTAGCAGGGGAAGAGGCAAATAAACTATTGAAAGAGATGCATTTCAGCCTCAGTTTCACCTGGTCATATAATCCATTGGGGTTCATCTCCAAGTTGAGGGTAGAAAACAAGTCTACTCCTTATTTCCACACAACCAGACCAGAGATTGAAAAGTATAAAAACCAGTTAGAATGGACTAAGAACATCCTACAAGAGGCAGAGGAAAAGTTGGTGTCATCTTCAACGGTACAGACTCTTATCGCAAAGGAGAAAACAACAAATAGGAGCAGGGAAGAAGTCACCTTTAGTGACTGAGATTTCTAGTGAAAGCTTTAAAATCATGTACAAAAAGAAGGCCAAGCTGCATTCTAAACTAGGCCTACACAAGGATTCAGAGAAAGAGAACATTATCACTACTAAAGAACCAATTTTTTCCTCATTAGTGGGTGATCAGACTACCCTTTCTCCCACTACCTCCACAACTTCACAAGATCAACAACAGATTATGCAAACTAGCACATCTACCATAGGGGAGACAGAAAAGAGTATATTTAACATTTTCAAGGAGATTAAAGTGAGGAATGAGGCCTTGAAGATCAACACATACACTCAGTTCTAGAAGCAAACTTCTAGTTCTCAAAGCAAGTTGTTGTCAGCCTTTGATTCAGAGAAAGGTAAAATGAAAATGGCATTCCTCCAAGCACAGATTACCAAACCCAATGTAGCATCAAACTACAAGAAGACATCATTTGAATTTGATGTGAAAGGCATACACCCCATTGACCAAATGGAGATGCACAAGTAGACTAGGCAGATGATTTCATCTACTCTCACTAACACTGCTATGAGTTTTTCTAAATTGCAAGTTACATTGGCCAATGTTAAATCATAATTCAAGATGGAGAAGGTCTCTGCACTTGCCAAAGACACAAGGATCAAAGCTTTGGAGGACTTGGTGATCAAAGTAGGTTATGATCCTACAAATATCGATGCTGTAGAAGAGCTTATGAGGAAAGAGAATACAAACATAGCAGCATTAAGGAAACAGTTGAAGTTACCAGCCACAGAAGATCCTTTGGCCAAGGACAATAAAGAAACAGAGACACAAAAGGCAGATATGATGAAGCTCATCATGGAGCAAAGTGCAGAGTTGAAGCAAATGGAGATAGAGATGGAAAAGATAATAAAAAAAGGAGCAAGCTTCCAAAATGGTTGTTGTCCCTTTAGAAGCACTCCCTATCAAAGAAATTCCTATAGCTACATCTTCTACAACAAAAACAGGGGTTGTTGTAGATCAGTTGGCAAATGCAGTGCAAAACAAGTCTCTCGAGACTTAAGAAATCAAAATATTGCAGGTTGAAGTCAATCTTCTTTAAGATCGGAAGACAAAGAATGAGACTTTCTGTGTAGCAGAGCTACAGAGAGCTCAAAACCAAATAGAAATATGGAGGAAATCAACAACTGAGTCCTCCATTGGCCACACATTGGCCCAAGTCAAAGAAATTATATGGAACAACATCATTAAGGCAATGGATGAAATCTAGCCTTGTATCCAGATTATATTTGAGCAGAAAGAGTTGATGGAGAAAACCAAGCGGGCCATTTCCACTATCAACAATGAATTGGGAGAAATGCCTACCACGACCAACCGCATCATCAAATTTATCAACTCTAAAAACAAATATGAATTGGATGATCTAGGAGTAGATGATGGAATAGAAATAACTTATAAGTAAATAAATTTCTGACAAAGAAGAACTTGGTTGTGCAGCTGACAGAGAAATGTCACACTTTGGAGGTAGCAGTTAACAGGTTTTTCACGAAAATAGAAGCATTAAATAAGAAGGGCGTGCCTTCTTTATTTGTAATCAATGACAAGCTGATGACTAGGGAATATTATATGAAGAAGCTCAAAGACATTGCAAAGGATACAACCAAGTCTTCCCACATCAAAGATGCCATGATAGGGAGAGATTTTTATGAAGCTATCAGTAATATGAGTTTCATCCAGCATGAGATAAAACACATTTTTGTAGTAAAACCCACATTCTCTCAATATACCGAGGTAGATGAGATCTACCGTAGAGTAACAAAAATTTCCATTCCAGATGAAGAACGGTGGGATAAACTGTGTGAATTCTAGGATTAAAGAAAGGGTTGGCTTCACAAGCGCAACACACAAATAGAGGCCACTTAGCAATTGCTCTCCACCAAAGCAGTGCCCGATGTCTAGATCACTTTGCCAATTCACCTCTTGTGGTCGCATTATTTCATTTCTATTGGTCTGAAGTTAATAATAGAATGCCATGTCAATGAGGCATTTATAGTAATATGTTTTGCAAATTTTGTTTAAATACTTCATTGAGTCAAAGTATTGAGGGTCGGCCCTTGATCATTGTAACTCCTTTTATCAAAGCACTGTACTTTTCCATGTTGTTGGAGCATCATTAATAAAAAGACTCTTCGTAGGAGACTTGTGTTGCGATATACTGGTGATGTTTTTCTTACTGTAATTGTGTTTCCATTGTTATTCTCTATTTGTTTATGATCTGAAATCTAATTGTAAAATAGCAGATGTGAAAAATAAGATATGATATTGAGCACCTTATTTGGACTGTGTTTACAATCTGTATGTTTTCTTCTGAAGTCTAATTGAGAAATTCTTAAATTCTTTTCAATCACTACTGAATCACCTCTTTTCTCCATTCCATAATTCAATTTAAAGATCCAGTAAATGTAACTAGCTTGCCCTGTGATTACTCCTTTGAACTTTTGATCCAGCATCCAACTTAATTTGACTCCATAGCCCAATGGAAAGAAAGTATTTTGATCAGTTCAACTAACCAACCAATCAAACAAATTCAAACAAACAACCAAGCATAATCATAACTAGCATAAAATCAACTTAAAAACCAAGCTAAATCATAAAGAGAGATCCCTCTATGAAGCTGGCAGGGCTAGATCCCAGCTTCAAAAGTGGTTTTGATGTTGTCTAATGTATTTATTCTGACAACCTCAAAACCACAGAATGATAACACTTGGTGCCATAATTTATGTACTTTGTAGCCTTGATAGTAAACTATGCTCCAGGCTAAGCTCATATTTGAGCTTGAGAAACAAACTGAGGTGTAAATGAATTTGGGTGCATGCCTTTGCTAGCTTGGTAAAGATTAGCATGGGAAATCAAATTTATGGGAACACTCTCATTGTTTAGAGGAAATTTCCTCTAGTGATTGAATGTTGGTTACATCCATAGATAATAAAAGTTTTTCAACTATTTAATGGGGTGAATACAAATATGAATTTGACATGGGAATGATACCCTGCATGGGATATTCTAGAGTGGGAATGATACCATATGTAACAATGTTATGGTTGACAATTTTGAGGATTGGCACATGAGTTTGAGTGCTATAGGATTAACATCTAAGAGCCAAATAAAGGCCTTCATGTTGGTGTAATCAAGCTCAATTTTCCAAGAACCTCTAGCCCTCTTGATTCATTATCTTTATCTCATTGTTTAGCGATCTATGTTATCTATAACACCATATATGAACCATCTTCCATGATAATTAATATTTATCACACGAAAAGTTGGAATTGATGGTGATGAGGGAGAGTCTTTGCAATCCACCACACAAGAACAAACTTGGTAGTGGAACATTATTGATAAATTCACATTCGTGACGATAAAGTAAGGAAGGGAGTTGTTTCTCACTCCATTGTAGGGATGTAAACTTTTTGGAATGATATATGGCTCTTGTCATAAAGAAATGTTCTTTTTGGGTGCAATACAAAGTTTTGTATTGCTAAGAATGTAACATCTCGAGTGACACACAATTTTGTATTATGGAAATAGTGAGATGTCGAGCTTAAGATTCTCAAATTTTATGCTAACCAATCCTTACACTTATCAGTGAGCAATAATGTGGGAAAAGAAACTTGATAGAAATTTAGAAGCTTGCAATTTTTTTAAAGATCTAGTTCTTAGAAGGCTACTTATAGGTTGGATTTGTTAGCTGGAAATATATTTCCATAAATTGTTCTTGGATTAATGTAAGGTTATGATTTTAGGTTAAAACCATTTCTCTTGGAGTCTTAGTCACTCATATTATTTTGGTCTAGTGTTTTGTAGCTGCGTAGGAAAATTTTATTAATATATGTGAGTGTATGTACATTTTACATTGCTAGGTTCTCCAACATTAGTCTTCACAAGCTCTCTAGCCTCAAGCCATACTACCACACTAGCCTAAATAAAACATATTTACATATGCATTTACAACTAGGATCAAACTAGGGGTATTATACAAAAACCACTTCTTGAATTAGTTTTTTTTTTATCTTCATCCACCATTGTTGTCGACATGTTGCTAATTTTGTTTCCTAGGGTTATCAATAAAGTGGATGCATTTTCTAGACTTCTCCAAAGTTTTATATATATTGACATTTGATTCCACTTGCATTCTCTAATTTCTTTAATCTATTTACATTGGATCTCGACTTGCTTCCTCATATAGTGTAAGTGATATGACATATTTTATATGATGCATTAAAGTTGTAGTGATAAAAGTGACAAGTATATGCCAAAGACAACATTTTGTAGTGTGAGAAAAACATAAAATTTGCCACTTAGAAAATTCCACTCACTTAAAAAAGGGAATGGGATCAGAACGTTAAGGTCATCATTGGTGATATATGTTGCAACATTTCCCACCACGTAATCATGATATGCTTACTAAGGGCTTTCTACTCGAAATTTACAAATTTTCGTTCTCTCTTATCTTTCCACGATTATTAAGATGGAGCATGCCATTTTCATAAACATAGAGCATATTAGTACCATTATGTTGTCATTCATTTTAGAAATGAGCTTCACCACTATGACATCATCTTGAGCACAAAGAGAATTTGAGAAATTTGTCAATGTTTCCAAAGAGATGCATATTTTCCATTCTCACATTTTTTACTCCATGTGATGTTTGCAGGTTGCCAATTGTATCTATAGGCTTTCCAAATTCAACGATTACTCCAACACTAGATACATTCCTCCACAATTGGACTGAATTATACATAGGACAATAGTGTTAGGTTTCTCAAGATGACACATAAGGTTACGTTTATTTAGGTCAAGTTACAAATATTATTGCGCTTAATTTTCAATTATTGTTTAACCCTTACTAAGACATATGGATGACTCTTTTGCATGTGATTGCAAAAATTATCAAACATTTGATATGTTGTCGATATGGACAATGTTATAAGAGTAGCTCTAAGGCACGGATTTTTAATGAAAAAAAATAAACTCAACTATAAAAACACAAGCTCTATTAATATTCAAGCAAGATATATTGGTTTGGGGTTTTCTCTAAGTTGTAAATGGAAGCGAAGAACTAGGGATGATGGGTTATTGCATGGATGAAGATATGTCACTAGTGGTGCAGCCACTGAGACCAACTCCTCATGTTACTTTGTTTTACTCTTTTCTATGTTCCTTAGTAGCTAAGGTCATGGACATTAGAGGATTGGGGAAACTCATGTGAGATTTGCATTGTAATTAATACTTTTGATATTACACATTTCATTCCTTGTGTAGGGTGGTTGGATTTGTAGGACATTGAAGGGAATAAGTAAGTGTGCAAATATTTCGATGCACTGTGGGAGGAGATTATCAATGAAAAAATTAAGAGGAAGAAGGAAAATTAGTTGGGAAAGCGAGGATGTTTATGTAGGCATGATGCTTGACATCTCTTAGAGTGCCAATGCCATATTCATAAAATTAAGCACTAGGGAGAACATCAATGCCCATGTTTTGGACATCTTGATTGGTAGAATTAATATTTCAATAATTAATTTGGATAGGTAAACATTGGAGACATTCAAAAATCCATTGCGATAAAAAGATAATGTAGAAAAATTTAGTGGATGATTGGAAAACATGACCCAAATTCATGTGATTTTGCAAGTCTTAAGTACCTACAATGGATAGCTAAAAAAACATTGAAATCGCATTTTTTTTTTTTATTTCACTATTGCTTCACTATTTAAATGGATATTTGCACTATGGTAGAATGTAATATTCATGAGTTTGATGTTTGTGGCAATGATATCCCAATTGATAGCCATTATAAGATTATATAGGAGAATAGCTAGTTATTAGGGACCTGGGCAAAAGATTGATACATGGACGAATCACAAAATGTACATGTAAATCAAAAGACAAGTAACAAAACATCGATTTCTTTGCGGGAGATGACAAGTTGGTGGATGGACATGTAGAGGGGATTAATGGAATACATAAATGAACATTTAATAGAAGGTATCTGATGATACACAAGGAAGAAGGATAGAGATGAAACCCATTATTTTCCTTCTAAGACATGAACCTATTAAATGCATCTTAAATAAACATCTAATTCAAAACAATCATACTAGATTTTTATTTGAAGTGTAACTTGTATTTTCCATGGAGTTTTGAAGCAAATCAATGGTCTTAATCAATGAATTAAGCAAAATCTAAGCTATGTGCAAAGTTATGCTCTTCATTATTTCTATTAAAATGTGCCCTTCATTTATTGCAATTCATTATATATAACATAGCAACTTAAACATTGGACATTTTTGCACTTTTCCAGGCAATTATTTTGATTAGTTTTGGCAGAAATTTTATAGGGACATTTTAGAATCTTACATTTAGTGTTGTAATATGTAGAAATAAAGTGCCCTTTCATGGTGTTAAATCCATTTGTATATTTAAAAATGCATTATGAACCATTTAAATTCAACAAATTCTAATAAGAAATCAAAAACATCTTTGAAAACATTTATAAACATAATATATAACGAAAATAAATTTACTTTAGATAATTATAATTCTTAAAATAATATACAAATATGAATTAATAACATAAAACTTATAACCGAAAATAAATGACTTTAAAAACATTATTCTTTAAAAAATTATATATAAAATTATTAATTAATAAAAAAGAAAAATTTAAAAATTGTTCATCGGCATTGGATAGTTGAATTTAAGCTTCTGTGATCCATATGAAGTTTTTTAGAAGATTTTTCAGCGTAAATCACATAATAAAAATGTCTATCAAACTTAAAAAATTAAAAAATAAAAATAAAAATATCTATAACCATGTCCAGTCACTTGCCAATGACGTACACATGGAAGGTTGCAAGAACCACAACCATCATTTTAAGAGACCACCTAAATTTAAAAATTGAATATTTGTAAAAACTAAAGGATGAATCCAATCGCTAACGATATCAGTCAAAACCTAAAATAAGAAGAGAAACCAGCCAACTGTTATGCACATTGAGATGAGGTCGCAATCAAAAGAAACGAATGGTCTATTCAAATGGACGGCTCCACTACCAAATTGCATAAAGAATTGGGTCCCAACTAAAGGAATCTTATCCGTGTGGTAAAACAGATTTGCGCAGGAAAATCGAGTCAGTTACGCAGGTCTGCCAAACGCTTTTTGCGCACAGGAACGGATGGATGGGAATGGTCAATAATGCTGTGACGGGAGGAAGGGGAATTTGGAAGGGAACTTCACGCTTCCATCGTTCAGATTAAGGTATATCGCCACTTAATTTGCTCAAGGAAATAAGAAGCGCAGTAATCAACCACATACCAGAGCTGTTTTGTTTTCAATCGTGTGCCCAACTATTGAGGTCTCCATACAAAGAAAAGAGTAGCAAAGACGTAGCTGGTAAATTCTCTGCATTCCTTAATCATTCACGCAAATATTGAGGCTCAGCGCACTTTCTCAATCTTTGCAAAATATATTGTATCTTGTTCCTTTTTTATTCTGTATCTAATGGCAGACTTTACCCCATCCGTTGACGGTACATCCTTAGCATCCACCTCCACGGCCCCCTCCCATGGCAATAATAATTGCTGTGTGTATGACGTTTTTCTGAATCACCGCGGCCCTGATGTCAAGAAAGGACTCGCTAGCCATATCTACTATCGCCTTAAAGGTCTTGGATTGGCAGTTTTTCTGGACCAACAAGAATTGGAAAGAGGAGATGGGTTGAATGCTCAAATCGAAGGGAATCGAAGGGGCTATTCGAACAGCCTCATTGCATGTTGCAATTTTTTCTCCGCGATATGCTCAATCAAAAGTTGGAAATTGTTAATTCCTACTTGTTTATGGTTACAATTCTCCATTTGAGGAGTTTGTTCCTATATAATAGGGATTTAGTTTTCTCTAGATTAGTGTGTGGTTGAGAGAATCTCTCAACCACACTAGTGTACATCCAAGATAGAATTCCTATCTTGAGACTATTAATTGTATAAATATCTTGTAATTTCCTCATTCATTAATTAATAGAGAATATATTGGTTGAACTGTTTTTATCTTGGTATCAGAGCCTGTGAGGGCGTGGCCCCAACTGGGCTTGGCCCTCCTGGGCTGAGGGAAATAGCAGATAAAGAGTTTGTTTGCAGTTTATTTTGTTTTGGGTTTGTCCATCTGAGGAACGCTGCCTACCTGAGGAGCAACGGATTGAATACTCGCTGCTGCGTTAAGTTGTTGGAACGAGTTGCATTGGATTGTGGGAAGATAGTAATGGAGGGTGCTGTTATGAGCGCTGCCTCTGACACCGGAACAAAATCATTCAGCAAATTCAGGTGGACAGACTCAAGCTCCAGAGAGGACTCCAGCATCATCTCGACGAGCAAGTGCACCTACCGGTCCTTTAAGGCTGGATCGAAATTCTGTCCCATTTTTTATCAATGCCTGGGTGGTGATCATGGCCATAATGGCGATGCTTCCATTTTTCTCCTTGGGGTTTCTCGGATCGGGCTTACCGTTTTACATTAGTGGGCACTGGATTCTCCTATTCTTATTCCATATATTCAATATATGGGAGGCCAAGGGCATGGAATCTTCAAGCTATTCAATTATGGCTCCAGTCACTGATTGCTACCAAGGATTTCATCTATCTTCTATACTGCTTTGTCTTTGTCTGGGATGCATGCAAATCCATATATCAATCGCTATGCTCCATTTCTACGAACTCCCATTGCATACCTTCAACAATGGTTTCAGCATTAAATTTTTGGATGTGTGTCGATAATGAATTGACATGGATCTGTTTGCATACTAGTCTGCATTCTCATGCTCCACGCTGCTCATCTTCGTTTTTCTGAGCCACATGAGCTCGCAGTGAATTCGCAACAGGACGGGATGGTACGCTACAGATCTGTACATACTGGAGGCCGTAAAGCCCTTTGTCAAATTCTCGGGTAAGGCTCGCAAAATTTCTGAAATTCCGTCTCTCGTTGCTCAAGCTGATTCCATTATCTTACTGAATATGACGAATTTGTGAATGGTGAGTTGTATCGATCAAATCTCCCATTTTGTTGTTTGATTGTATAATTACGAAAGATTCAATCTTCATAGTGGTACCTTATGAAGCTGCTGCGATTTTCATTTGAATGATCCATTGCCCTGTAATCATCCTGAGGATGCATGGCGTAGGGGCTTTTGCGAAAAAATGGCAAGGACTTTAGCCGAGGAACGACTGGCAGATGGTTTGGATGGCAGATCCCAATGAGAAATATTCATTGTGTGTTTTTTTGGAATGTTAATTTGGCACTCAGTCCTGTGCTTGGTTACTCTGTGGGGTGTCTGAAGGCAGATCCTGAGGCA